>OZ057405.1:39967946-40111196 GCA_964056735.1 Allodiplogaster pararmata
TTCAAGCCGGTGGACTGTTTGGATATTCTCTTCACCGATGAGAAGTTATTCAGTATTGAGCAGTCTTTCAACCACCAGAACTATAGGATTTGGTCGAAATCGGTCAACGAGGCCAATAGGAGTGGCCGATACGTCTCGAGAAAGGGCCATCATGCTTCTGTCATGGTCTTGGCCGGGATTTACGCGACTGGCAAGACTCCACTCGTTTTCGTCGAACAGGGAGTCAAAGTGAATGCCAATAACTACCTGAACGACATTCTCATGAAGGAAGTACTTCTCTGGAGCCAGGCCCACTTCGTGGCACGCAAATGGACGTTCCAGCAGGATTCTGCGCCCGCCCACAAGGCTAAAGTGGTGCAAGACTGGTGCAAGACCAATTTCCCCTCCATGATCACCTCCGCCGAATGGCCTCCGTACTCACCTGATTTGAATCCTATGGACTTCTGTGTGTGATCGGTCTTTGAGAGCAAGTCCTGTGCTTCCCCACACAAGAATTTGGAAAGTCTGAAACGCGCCCTACAGTAGGCGTGGGATGATCTTGACATCGCTTACCTGTCCACCACGGTGGGCGCCTTCTACAAGCGACTCCGCGCCTGTGTCAAGGAGAAAGGAGGGCTGTTCGAAAATTGAAAACGCAGTTGTATCCCAAACTAATTGAATAAACTTTGATGGAAATTTTGTTTGATTTACTCAATCCGTTAAGTTTTTATCGGAAAAATACTGCACACCTAAACTTTTCCCGCACCCTGTTTATCTCTCACGATCACTCTATTCTTTCTCTCTCTGTCTCCCTCTATATCTCACACGATCGCTCTCATTTTTTCTCTCTCTGTCTACTTCTATATCTCTCACGATCTCTCTCTTTTTCCTCTCTCTTTCTCCCTCTATATCTCTCACGATCGCTCTCTTTTTTCTCTCCCTCTGTCTCCCTCTATATTTCTCACGATCGCTCTCTTTTTTCCTCTCTCTGTCTCCCTCTATATCTCTCACGATGGCTATCTTTTTTCTCTCTCTGTCTCCCTCTATATCTCTCACGATCGCTCTCTTTTTCCTCTCTCTGTCTCCCTCTATATCTCTCACGATCGCTCTCTTTTCTCTCTCTCTGTCTCCCTCTATATCTCTCACGATCGCTCTCTTTTTTCTGTTGTTGTTGTAGATTGCCCGCCGTAGGTCTCCGGCTGGGTAGACGAGGTCTTCTTTGACATGGCTCAGAAAACAATAACCTTACTTACATCATTTATCTAATTACATTATTTCTCTTTCTCTCTCGGGGTTTATTTTTATTTTATTTTTTTTCCTTTTTTTTTATTTTTTTATTTTTTTCCCCCTTTTTTTTCCCCTTTTTTATTTATTTATTTTATTTTTTTTGTTTTTTTTTTTTGAGAGAGAGAAAGGAATCACTGGTATAAGAACTTAACAACAGACGTCGGGCTATTCCACAAATCTATACTTCTTAAAAGTGTGTGGTCACAGCGACACGAGAATAAATGACTAGTTGTATGTGGCTCTTCTAAACATTTTGGGCAAAGAGGTGATTGGGCAGCTCCTATTCTGTGTAGGTAGCTGTTAAGGGAACTTGCATAGCCACTACGTAGTTGCGATAATGTTATTTGTTGTTCCCTGGGAAGTTGATTCGTTGATTTATGAATTCTGGGAGGTTTCTTACCTAGAACTGGGTTAGGGGAGCAAGATCTAATGAAATTTCTAACAGTCTCAGTATGTATTCTTTTAAGTGCGGCTTTCTGATCACTGTCTACTAGCATAATTTCTAAGTCCTTGGCATGTTTACGAATAGTTCTAGGTGGTTTGGGTTCCATGCATCGACGATGGGAGGGTTTGGGAGGAGTCTTGCTCTTGCAACGAATTGCTTGGTAAGCATCGTGTTGTGCTCCTTTATGGGTAACATTTCGCTTTCTAGAGCTAAGTGCTCTGTGCCGGCCATTGCTAGGTTTCCTGTTGCTATCCGAATTGCTCTATTTTGGTTAGCCTGTAGTTTTTTCCAGTTCGTCTCGGCCAATTGAGGGGAGTAAATTGGTGCGGCGTAGTTGAGAACGGATCTGGTCATTGTTTTGTAGGTTGCAAGAAGGGTGTTTTTCTGTTGGCCCCATGTTCTTCCTCCGAGGGCACGTAGTATATTCAGTCTTTTGGCCGTTCTGGGAAGTTTTGTTTTGGAGGTCCATTGGGTCCGACGCCATGTAGCGTCGTCCACAGTCGCACCGCGTGTAGGTGACCTCCGTCGCGACCCTCTTTTTCCTCTCCCTCTGTCTCCCTCTATATCTCTCACGATCGCTCTTTTTTCCTCTCTCTGTCTCTCTCTATATATCTCACGATGGCTATCTTTTTTCTCTCTCTGTCTTCCTCTATATCTCTCACGATCGCTCTCTTTTTTGTCTCCATTTCTGATCTTTCCCACATGTTTTCTCTTTTTTTGGTTTTTTTCTCTCTGTTTGTAATAAATTAGCTTTCACAGTATACTTTTGGAAAGCTCTCCATAGCTTTTCTTTTCACGAATTGAGTTTAAGGACTTTTGTTCAAATCTCAAGTTGTTTATTTTTCTTACCGTACGGTGTAGAGGTAGTTGATGGATAACTGGAGCAGAATGAGTCCGAAAAACAGGGTGAAGAGATATCCCCTGTATATACTGTAAGTGTATACCTGCAACACCGAAATCATTAAAAGCAGTTAATCATACCTTGACACTTGGATTAGCTAGCTCCTAGAAGACTGTATAATTAAACATGTATCACACATAAATATTTTAGAGAAGAGAAAGGTTTTAAAAGTGCATATTATTTGAAAGATAAAGTTCTGCTTTAAATTATGAAAAAACAAATGCGAAAGTCTGTTTCGAAAAGTCTGTTTCTAAGAATAACCCAGATAGACTTTCGCTCTCTCTGGGTGAGGCTCTTCAGTGAGTTCCCAGAGAGACCGTAATAGAGAAACAATGAATAAAACTTGAAAAAACAAACTCAAATTACTAAACTAAAATAAAAATAACAAAAACAAACACAAAAATTTTTTAATCAATAAATGGGAATAACAAATGACGCAATAACAAACGACGTACTGATTAATAACAGAAAGAGAGATGGGGATGGAGGGGAGTTGAGTGATCAATGATGATACTCGTTGTTTTGGAATAGTTCAATGATCTTTTGATTGATATTAATGTGTACTGTATTATATTTTAGTGATTTTTGTGGGTTTTTGGTGATAGTTTTAATTAATCTACCTAATATTATAAGATCTTGAAATTGGTTTGAACTTTAAGAATCTATTAACATAGTGATTCTGTTGAGAAAATCTTCTATGTGTTTACAGTTATTACTAAAACGTAATGTTTCACTGTAAATGGTGTTAAGACCAATGTTGATAGGTATGTTAGAGCTAAAATGGGGGTATTTTATAACCTTGAAGTTGTAGGCATCGGTCTTATTGTATAGTTTAAACTTTGTAGTACCATATTCTACGACTTCTATGTCTAGGTCAAGAAGTGTATGCAAGTTATGCAAGAGTGTATGCAAGTTCCATGGGAAACTTGATTCAAATCAAAGTTATACTTGATGACGAAGGGAGTGAAATGACCGGAGGAATGAGTATAACTTGTGTTAAGCCCTACCAGTACCCCTTCAAAATGGAATCCTGGATTGGCAACGACAACGGCTTTGTATCTCTGTTAATTAGTTTGTTCTAAAGAACGAGAATTATGATATACTTCTTTTGTAAAAGAAATGAACTCATTTAACTTGTTTGATATATGAATTAAATCATCAATGTATCTGAAGGTACAATTAAGTGAAAATCTTAAAGGATGAGTTCATTTTATGTTTTGGTTGATATAATGAAATTCCATCTTCTTCTTTTTTTCAATTTAAACGTTTTATCAAGATCATAGCTAGTGTTAAGTCAGCGATTTGAGGGGACGCGTTGTTACCTTGAGGTATACCTTTGTTTTGTTTATAGATTATTTGACTGTAAAGGGCATAGCTATTGTCTAAGATATAAGTAAGTATTTTGTATATTTGAAAAGGAAATTTTGTATATATATATATATATATATATATATATATATATATATATATATATATATATATATATATATATATGAAAAATTGTCTAAGATATAAGTAAGTATTTTGTATATTTGAAAAACTTTTGCTAGTTTTATTAGTGTATCATTTATCATTTCATTTCTTTATTCCAAGCACATGAGATATCATGAAAACACAAACGAAAACAAAGTTAAATGCATGGACTTTCTTCTAAGTGGCGGTATTTAGGGGTAGCGGTATAGATGAAAAGGTCTGAGCAACCCAACTAAATGCTCCCCCAGAGCAACCGCGGTGAACGGGAATTGGGCGAGACGCGAGCGGGAAAATGCCCCTCGGGGCTTGAAGACCGCGGACGCCGTAACGCTCTCTTTTGGTGGCCAGCGCCTCGCTCATCTGAGTTGAAATCGTTCAAGCTGCGGTAAAGTTGAAGAAATCAGCTCTTAAGCAATGGAAAATTTCCAGATCGGAGAATGATCGAGCCAAATATATCTTTGCAAAAAGAGATGCAAAGAGAAGCGTAGCTAAATCTCGATCTATCGCTACTATGGAGATATATAAAAAGCTTGACACGCCTCAAGGAGAGAAAGAAATCTTCCGAATTTGCAAAGCCAGAGCTACAGCAGCGAAGGACATCACCCACGTCAGACTCATAAGGTACCAGAACGGAAAACTTCTGCGCTCGAACAGCGACATATGTCAGCGTTGGAAAGAATATTTCGAACACATATCCAACATTGAGTTCGATCATCCACCAATTCCTTTATTTCTCCCAACAGAAGGACAAGTTCCCATGATTACGGAAGAAGAGGTGAGAAAAGCGCTGAAAAGAATGAAGTCAGGAAAAGCCTGTGGACCAGGCAATGTTTCATCAGTTGCATGGAAACTAGCAGGAGACTGTGGAGTTTACCACCTCGTCGAGCTATTCCAGAAAGCTACGATTCGTCAGGAGTATCCTGAAGATTGGAGCATGTCAACCACCATTCCAATCTACAAAGGCAAGGGAGATGTTACCGATTGCGCCAACTACCGTCCCATCAGACTTATGCCTCACACAACTATACTCCTGGAAAAGATCATCGAAGCACCCTTACGTGAGATCACCAACACAAGTGTGAATCAATGTGGCTTCGTGAAAGGAAAAGGGACGACAGATGCGATCTTTGTCATCCGCTTATATCTAGAAAAACACCGAGAGAAGGCGAAATCTGTCCACTGTGCTTTCTTGGACCTAGAAAAGGCCTTTGACAGGATCAACCATGATCTCATATGGTTTTCCCTTCGTGATCATTTGGTGCCAGAAGAATACATCAGGTGGATACAAATGATGTATGCCAACCCCAGGAGCGTCGTTAGGTCATCAGCAGGAAATTCTGAGCCATTCCAAATTTTTGTCGGAGTTCATCAAGGATCCACACTCTCGCCTTTGCTATTCATCTTAGTCCTGGACACAATAACCAGAGACCTCCAGCGAGACCCACCGGAGACACTCCTGTACGCCGACGACATCGTCTTATGCTCGGAGACAAGAGAAGATCTCGAACGTCAAGTGGTAAAATGGAATGATCGCTTTGCGGAGTACGGACTACGACTCAATGCATTGAAGACCAAGTATCTTGAAGCTGGAACATCGAGTACAATCGAAGACCCAAGCTCCATAAAAGTACACAACACTGAGCTACGGAAAGTCGAGCACTTCAAGTATTTGGGTTCTCAAATATCCACAGACGGGGACCCAACAGCCGCTTTCAGTGCCAGAATCAACGCAGCATGGCTCAAATGGAGGGAATCGACTGGTATCCTATGCGACAGACGCATGTCTGATCGACTGAAAAGTAAGATCTATAAATCAGTCGTACGACCAGTTGCTCTATATGGACTCGAATGCACTCCTTCAACAGCAAAGACCCAGCAGATGCTCCATGTAATGGAAATGAAAATGTTGAGATGGAGCCTCGGAGTCACCCGGAAAGACATGATTCGCAACGAAACGATAAGAGCTCGTTTAGGAGTTGCCCCATTACCCGAAAAACTCAGAGAGTCCAGGCTTAGGTGGTACGGACACATGCTGAGATCCAATCCTGACTCCGTTCCCAAGTCTGCTTGGAACATAGAAATCCAGGGTAGAAGACCAAGAGGTAGACCGAAGCTTAGATTGAGAGACACCATAGAACAAGACATGGCGGCTATCGGGCTGATAGCCGAAGAAGCCTCGAATCGTATGATGTGGCGAAGTGCTATCTACACAGCGGACCCCGCTCTTCAGCGGGAATAACGCTAGGAAGAAGAAAAAGGTATAGATGAAAAGGGGTGGGAGGGTGATATACTTAAAATCGACAATTATATTAGTCAGTAACGGAAGGATTAGGTAATATCTTTTCAGTAGGCAGAGATAATAATTGTTTTTTGAAACTAGCAGTATTAGGTGTACTGACGAACTCAAAAAGTAATGAATTCCATACTGATAGCTGGCGAGAAACACATGTAGAAATAGAACATTTGCTAATATTATGAGGTGTTTTTAGCCTGAGCTCATGAGAATGGCGAGGAAATCTCTGTACTGCGGACAATTGAAACAAGTTCAGAGTTTCAAGTTCACATTTTTTGTGGACACATTTATGAATAAATAAAAGGTCAGATATAGCACGACGATATTTTTTTTTTGAGTTTAAGAGTTTTTTTTTAAAGAGTTTCTAGGCCTAACATGGAGATTCTTTGTGAATAGTCAGGAATGGCCAGATCTTGCTAGGATTCTTCTCGTAAACGACCGCTGAACTTTTTCAATAGATTTTACTAAGCCGGGGGATGTGGGATTCCATAACTCACTAGCGTATTCAAGAACAGGTCTGACATAAATTTTAAAAGCTGAAGTTAAAAGAGTCGGACATGGTGACTTGAAGGCTTTTAACATCATGTTAACAAGAGCAGAGCCTTTTTACATTTGTCTTCAACATGATTACGATAAGAGAAACGATCACATATGATTACACCAAGATCTTTGGCAACTCTACCAACTACTAGAGGTTGACTGTTCATGTAATAGACGCTGCGAGAATTGGATGATCCGAGATGAAGTACATTACACTTAGATATGGATAGGGACAAATTCCACTCTAGGCACCAATCGGTTATACGATTCAAAGCTAGTTGGATATAATTACAAAATAGCGCGTCCCATTATCTTTATATCATCAGCAAATAAGCAAAGTTTGATAGAATCGGGATAGCTTCTTTAACAGAGTCGATGTACAACAAGAATAACAACGGGCCTAAAGATGATCCTTGAGATATACCTGAAATTAAAGGAATTGGGTCGGATAGACTATTATCGATCACAACTGTTTGTGAGCGGCCAACAGGATAATCAGTTAACCATTTAACGATTGGAGAAGAGATACCAAAAGATGCTATCCTATTTAGAAGTAATCTATGATCAACAGTTTTAAAATAAGTATTCAAAATTTGTCAACAAGCAGTACGCTCACTAAAGTCTTAAATGATATCTGACAAGTTTATTGCTCAAGTGTACTGTTCAGCGCAGACAAAAAGGCTCGTGATCATCATGGTCGCAATCAGCCTCCGACTGTGCTTCGTTTTATTTTTCTCACTTTAGTTATCAAAGTGACAAGCTCGGGTCAACACCTTCAACCTGGATCCAATATCCCCTTACACCCAAACTTAACCCATTGCGATAAAGTATATATATATATAACAGAATAAAATGCTTTACTGATATCAATGAATATTATATCGATAGGGATGTTTTGGGATAACGAGTCAGCAATGAAAGAATGGGATTCAACTAAAGAGGTCACAGTAGACCTCCTAGCTCTAAAACCAGCCTGGTAGGGCGATAAAAGGTTCTATTTTTCTAAATAGCAAGATACTTCCTTAACAATAATTTTCTCCATAACTTTTGATAAAGAACAGCATAGAGAAATAGGTCTGTAATTGGTAACTAGATTCCGGGAATCGCTCTTGTGGACTGGTTTTACTATAGATCTCTTCCATAGTAGGGGAACAGAGCCAGTAAGAAAGCTATTATTAAATAGGATAAATAATGGTTTAATCAGAGCGAAGCGACATTTCTTTAATATAATATTAGGAATAGAATCAGGGGACGTGTTACGCTTAGATTCAAGAGAAGGTAATGCTCGTATTACCATATCTTCGGTTATATAATCGAAATTGAACGGCTCAGTAACGATTGGTAATTTATTTTCAGGCAATGGACATTGAAGAGGTACAGAAAATACGGACGAGAAATAGCGAGAGAACTCATCAGCTTTCTCTGATGGTGAAAATTTTTCATTTAAATCACTATCGATCAAAGCGGGAATAGCATTATTGGCTGTACTCAAACGGCTCCTACAACCCGCGAAAAATGATTTCTGATTACCTCGTAATATCAGTGGAGATTCTCTTTTAATTTCGAATTCTTTCAGCTTTTGATCAAAATCGGAAGTTTTTCTAATACAGTAATCCGAATACGGGGCATTTCAAGAAATTCGTTTTAATTCAACGAACATCTTACGTACATAGATTTGAAGGATAGCGGGATAAATCGTCTCTAGGATCTTCAGTTGGGACAAACTTATCAATTAGAGAGTTAATGAAAGAGACAAGGTAATTATTAGCTGATTCGACATCTAACAAGCCGAATATTTGAGTCCAATCTTGCATAGCTATTTCATACTCAAAAGCAGGCCAATTTTTTTTTTAAAAACAGCTTAATAGAATGAGAAGATTTTGGAATAGTTACAGATAATTACAAACTAAATGAAACTCCGTGATGGTCACTATCATTGAATCGACCGATTACATTACAGTCAGACACAATATTCACATTGGAAAATACTAAATCGAGAATATTATCATTCCTAGTTGGAGAACATACATATTGGGTGAAAAAATTATCATTCATATATTCAAGAAACATTTCATGTTGACCGTTTCCGTTGGATATTTGCTTACACCAGTCGATATACGGAAAATTGAAATCAGCAGTAATCATTACAGGGATCTTATCAGAACCATTTGGATTATTCAGCTCACATTCAAAGTAGTTCAATAACTTTTTTAAAGAAGCAGTGGGAGAACAAGGAGATCGATAGACACAAATACATCTTAACTTTCCTGATCTAGATGAACTTTGAAGAACATTAATAGAAACGCATTCAATACCATCTTCTGAAAAACTAGAAACAAAGGAACAGGGAACTCGAGGCGAAATCAAAAAAGCTGTTCCACCACCTTTAGAGGCACTATTTCTATCGCAACGGAACAAATAATTAGACATACCGGTTATTAACGAGTCACTTTCTTGGTCACTCAACCAAGTCTCACTTATAGCTATCATATCATAAATATTTGAAGCGTGCAAGTAAGAAAGGTTGTACAACTTATTACGAATTGAACGAGCATTTATTGAAAAGCATTGATATTGGTGAGGTCATGACTAATGATAGGGACACCGCCACTGACCTATCTTCTCTGCGTCACGTTGTTCCTCTCTGGAGCTCGAGGAGCGTTGTTCCTCTCTGGAGCGTTGTTCATCTCTGGAGCTCGAGGAGTCGCCATCGGAGTCACCATCTGCGGATCCGTGATCCTCGGTGTCGCCGTTTCTTGCTGCCAAGTCGTCTGGGAGTAGTGCCGAATAGGAATCAAGGAAGTTCCGATGACCTTCCATTTTTGTCCTCCGGGGATGCCGTTCCGCTCACGCGCCACTTTCTTCACTTCTCGTTTTAATTCAAGTCCGTCGCGAGTCAAGTCTTCTCTTATGTAGCAATGTGGATGCGGAGAAAGGCAAGACGGGCGACGACTTCGAATTTTCCTCAGTAGTTCAGTTCTCAATGTTGGTGACTGGAGGAAGATTTTGAGAACTCGACGCTTCTTCACGGGGTCGCCGAATCGTTTGAACCTTGCACTTGCAAGTTCTGGGCAGCCGAGGTCGAGAGAAAGGGCCTTGAGAAAGGATTGGTCCGAACTGTCCGTGGCTTCGTCACTGGGCTGCTCAGGAAGTCCAACACAAACTGGGTTCTGTGCTTTCTCTTCTATGAGGTTCTTGTCGACAGTGATTGCACGCACGGCAGCTTGGTAGGCGAGCGTGGGAGGTGGGATGAAGAGAAGGGAAGGGATTGTGGGGGTCTGGGGCTGAGGAGTCGAGAAGGGGGGAGAAGTATGAAGAGTTGAAAGACGAGAGACGAGGTCTTCGACGATTGTCTCCAGTCTTGAGATTTTGTTCATCATCTCATCAAATTTCTTCTCATATTCTGGGCAACGCGTGCACTGGGGAGGGGAATTTTCTCGCCAGGCATTTTCAGAAGCAAACTAGTCAATATGAGACGTGGTAGATCACCGACTGCTCAGTGTGAGCAAAGAAAGGGGAATGATTTGTTTACCTTTAATTCTTATGGCTTGGAATCCACAATTTCTTAACAAGTAACTCTGTCTATGTTGATCTTAACTATGTCATGTGGGAGGTTGGTAAAAAGAGAAAAGAACAGTATATTTATTTTGGTTGATTCTCCAATATTCTAAGCTCATGAAGAACGGGTTTTTGTATTAAGAATAGAAAAAAGGTTATTAGTGCCATTTCTCATGTTCCATATATAAACTAAAACAATTATGTTTACACATACGTTATGATTTGAAACAATAACCTTCAGATTTGATATTGGAATTGAAAATAGGAACTTGCTCTAACAATTGCATGAACGCGCTCAATGTAATTGCTTGTTTTTAACCTGTTGAGTGGAAGCATGGATACGGATGGTAAAATTTCACTGATTTCTTCTTGTTTTTTTGTTATTGCTTCTTCAAGTTTCAATTATTTTGAGGTGTCATAAATTTTTTTGTGAAGAAAAAATCAAACCTCAGTTTTTCACAGCCACAGTAAATAAACAGCTAAAATCTCACCATTTTTACGACCAAATGGAGTATGTTAGTAGTATTTACACTGGACGGATTTAAACCAATTTTCTCTCGAACTGGGAGCGAGCGCACAACCACGTTTTTGATGGATGATTATTGCTATTCTATACGATTATGTTATTTGAAAAGCATGGTTATGATTTTTTAAAGAAATACGTCATGAAACGAAGAAAAACTACACGACACGCGACAAAAAGGTTTGAATTTGGGTAGCTCGATAATTTGAAAAGTGTTTCATTAAACCACGTTTGAAGGCTGTGAAGGATTATTCACTGTTCATGAATTTCCAATTTAAAACAGTTGCATGAATTAGCAGAATGCCCTTGGTTGTGTAGCGGCAAGAAACTAAAACTTTTGGTAAGAGTGAGAAAGATGGCTAGGTTTAATCTCGTCTTAAAGATTAGCTTTTGTTCATTTGATGTTCTAATCACACTTGTTGCCTGACAAGAACGAGGAGAAGAGTGGTGAGTGGAGACTTCCACATGAGCATATCGTAGGTCGCCGCCATCATTTCCAAGAAAGGGGTGGCTGCAGCAACTGCAATGGTATGAGTTTCAGAAGAAATGTATGCGATAAATAAAGAGAGAGAGAGAGAGAGAGAGTGAGTGAGAGAGAGATAGAGAGAGAGGAAAAGAGAAGTTAAGAAATGGGAGGCAAAAAAGGAAGAAGAAAAAGAGAGTAGGAAAGAGAGAGAAGTTGAGATATAGAAGGATAGAGAGCAGGCGAGAGAAGGAGGTAAGGCAAAAAGTTAAATTGGCAACGAAAAGACCCCTTTCATCCTTGGATCGAGGATCAATACTTCCAACATCGTAAGACCGAGACATGCTAGGTTACCGAAACAAGCTTATAAGTTTAAAGTCCAAGGTACCTCGGTTTGGTGGATTCCAGTGACAGCCAAACCGAATGACATTATTTAAGTCCAAGGTATCTCGGTATGGTGGATTCCAGTGACAGCCAAACCGAATGACATTATTTAAGTCCAATGTATCTCGGTATGGTGGATTCCAGTGACAGCCAAACCGAATGACATTATTTAAGTCCAAGGTATCTCGGTATGGTGGATTCCAGTGACAGCCAAACCGAATGACATTATTTAAAGAGTGAGATAGTAAGAAAGAGAAAGGAAGGAATGGAAAAAAATTGACAGCATCTCTTGAGATCTCTCCTCAGTTGAGCTGGAGAGAAGGCTGGCTGCTCATTCGTCAATTCTAGAAGTTCACCCTCCTCCGTCTCACAATAGTTTACCTGTAACAACAACAAACAAAAAAACTTGAACTTCTGGGGAATACTTCTTGGCTTCCAGTACATTTCATCAGAATGAATTTTTTGTATAGAAGATTTACCTCGTCATATAATTGCTTATTATATCGAAAACGGAAGGTCATAACGGCCGTTTTAGATAATACTTAACTTTAGAATATAATAGCTAAAGATCATGTTAAGTGGAATGAGCTGCATAGATTTTTTGAAGTCAAGATTAACAAGAGAGCTTGAAATTATCAAACGTACTCGCAGCGATAGAGAGAGGAAGAGAGGAAAACAGAAAGATAGAGATAGAGTGAGAAATGTAGAAAATACGAGGGTAGAGCAGAGAGAGAGAGAAAAGTAGCGATAAAGAAATAGAGGACAAGAGAAAAATACACGATTCATCTCTTACGAGGAGTAAAAATTAACATCCCAAAAAATAGAGGACCTCTCTCCGCTCGAAGGCGTCTTTCACATCCAAGAGAAACCAGCCGACTTCACTGCTGACTCTTTTTAGACAAGGGAATTTCTGGAGACCAGACTCATCCGCTTCCCCGTCTGAATGGTTCACTCAACGCAATTGTTAATTTCACATTCACATTCTATTATAACACTTATTCTGACAGTTCGGATTTCATGTGGCAGTAGTCCGTTTTCAGGAGCATTAAAAGATACAACAGGTCAGATTTTTGAGCTTATCTGACATTTCATGATTTATATGACAGGTGCTCGTCTTTGAATGCATCATTATCAGCAAAAACTTTGTTAAAAAGGATCGGAAGTATTTAGTTCCTTACTCATGATCATTAGTGTGTGAGTTATTATTATTTATTTATATACATTAGTTAATCAGAACAAAGGAGTCATTTTCAAATTGAAGATATCGTGAAAGGGATTTCCAGGGTATTTCAGTGACTCTATTAACGAATGCTATAAATGAACCATAGGCAACCACGACATGACTGTGTTGGATCTTGGCTGATTGAACCGAGAAAACGGGGTTTTCTATTGATGAGGCCTTGGCAAATAAGTCCTTTGATGATGAAACCTTTTCAGTCGGACTCAGTTCCTATCAAAAACGGTACTCGCTGTTATGAGAATCAGCTTTATGTTCATCATAATAGCAAATGTAACAGAAAACAGCTCAAAACCATTCAGAAAGGGAAACATACTGTTGCTGGATCCATATGAAGAAGCGAGAGATTCCGCGTCAGTCTTCACAGGCAGTTCGTGGAAGCTGAAATCGCCCTTGGTCCATTTCAGCTTCCACGAACTTTAAAAAATTTTTAAAGGTTCTCTCACAATTTCAGTTAACTATTATTTCGAAAATTAGTATCAAAACTCCGTTTTAACATAATTCACAACTGTCTTCGAATAATCGGGATGAATGTTTGTAGAGAAGAGAAAAGATCAAACTTATTAAACAAAAGGTTATTAAACCCATTCGACATAATAAAAGACAAAAAGCAAAATTGGAGAAATGGAATTGAATATGGTTGCTCTATAAACTGTGCTACTGAAATGGAATTGAATATGGTTGCTCTATAAACTGTGCTACTGAAATGGAATTGAATATGGTTGCTCTATAAACTGTGCTACTGAAATGGAATTGAATATGGTTGCTCTATAAACTGTGCTACTGAAATGGAATTGAATATGGTTGCTCTATAAACTGTGCTACTGAAATGGAATTGAATATGGTTGCTCTATAAACTGTGCTACACTGATTCCTGGTAAACTAACAAGGTGCTAATTTCTCAGGAAAATAACGCAGTAATAAAATAAAATTTTCAAAGTTTTGTCGAAATTTTCAGTTCATACAGCTACATCTAACCATCTTTTGCGAAAAAGCAAAAGATGTAAGAATGTTAATTACATGATATAAAATTAGGGTTTTGAAGGAGTTAATCTCAATTGAGAATTAATTTATCTTCTAGCAAGTGTGCGACTTTCAGTCTAACCCATTATCAGAGGATTTCACTTAGAATTCAATGATCAGCTGGTTTAGAAATAAAGTTAACATTATGTCGACTTCAATACTTTTATTCGCAACATTGAATTAGACCCAAGTGACTGCGCTAATTCATGCTATTAAAATTTGAAACTTAGATTGTTAACCTTTTCATGTTGGTGCCATGAGTGTTGACTGTAGTAACGAGAGACGAGCTATGCTTGCCGTGACGAGGCGAGAGATCACGGCGGTGACCTCTTTGATTCTCTCGCACCCTGAAGTTCAAAGATACTTATCCTCGTTATGTGACTCGTAGTCATAATAACTGACGAGATCTGAGCTCTGCTCACAACTGATTGAATAGATTGCTTGTTCACAAGAGTGCAGAGGAGAAAACAACACGATTTCTCTTGATTGAGCGGATATCACACTTATCTACGCCCATATCTTCCTTAATCTCTTTGCCGAGATACAAAGACTATCACCATTGTGTCTCTTTTCCAACGTCAGGATTGGAACAAATCTATGACGAGAAATGAAGAAAAAGTTCTGCAATGACAAAAACTTATTTAGAAACTTTATCAACATTTAAAATATTTTTCATTACACTTCCAGTGTTTTAAAGTTATCAAAGCTACAAATTCCGTCAAATTTTCGCTCTGAACTTCCAAGTAAACAAATAATAATCATTTACAAATACAAACATTCATTAACCGGAACCATTGTTTATGCATAATGCAGGATTGGAACTAGAAAAATGTAAAACATTGTCTATTTAGTATATTACTATAATGCATAAGATCACTCTTCAAATTGATTCGATAAAAAGCTATAAAGTTTTGCAATTTCAATTAATTATATTTTTCAAGGTTTATAAAAAAATTCTTCATTCTCTCATTCGTCTCCCTCCGTGCACGGTTGCTCTTCGCACCGTCTCTTCCCTTTTCTGTGAGAGTCCTTTTTCGAGAAGATTTGGCGCTCCGGGATCGTAGCGCCATCATGAGCGACAGAAGAATGAGATGGAGGGACTACTTTGTAAAAGCCGTTAGTCCCCAATTCCCAAGGAAAGCAGAGAACGCTGAGGAGTGGAGTCGTCACATGTCGCAACAGATCCCATAATCGATGATGTTATATTACTGATGTGGCTTGCTGATCTTGATAAAGCGTTTAAATTGAAAAAATTGAAAACAAAAAATTATAAGTTTCGGAAAAACTAGAGAAGAGATAAAAAAAAAATAATTCGGAAATCTTCTACATTCATCTTCATGAATTTCATGTTTTATTTTCAAACTATTGACATTCATTCATCAATCTTTGGATTGACTATTCATTCATCAATCTTCGGATTGACATTCATTCATCAATCTTCGGATTGGCATTCATTCAACAATCTTCGGATTGAAATTCATTTATCAATCTTGAATTGACAGTAATTCATCAATCTTCGGATTGACAGTCATTCATCAATCTTCGGATTGACAGTCACTCATCAATCTTCGGATTGACAATCATTCATCAGTCTTCGGATTGACAGTCATTCATCAATCTTCGTATTGACATTCATTCTACTATCATCGGATTGACTATTCATTCATCAATCTTTGGATTGACATTCATTCAACAATCTTCCAATTGACATTCATTCATCAATCTTCGGATTGACAGTCACTTATCAATCTTCGGATTGACAATCATTCATCAGTCTTCGGATTGACAGTCATTCATCAATCTTCGGATTGACAATAATTCATCAATCTTCGGATTGACAGTCATTCATCAATCTTCGGATTGACAGTCATTCATCAACCTTCTGATTGACATTCATTCAACAATCTTCGGAATGACAGTCATTCGTCATTCTTCGGATTGACAGTCATTCATCATTCTTCGGATTGACAGTCATTCATCATTTTTCGGATTGACAGTTATTCATCAATCTTCGTATTGACATTCATTCTACTATCATCGGATTGACTATTCATTCATCAATCTTTGGATTGACATTCATTCAACAATCTTCCAATTGACATTCATTCATCAATCTTCATAATGACAGTCATTCATCATTCTTTGGATTGACAGTCTTTCATCAATCTTCGGATTGACAATCATTCACCAATCTTCGGATCGACAGTCATTCATCAATATTCGGATTGACAGTCTTTCATCAATCTTCGGTTTGACAGTCATTCATCAATCTTCGGATTGACAGTCATTCACCATTCTTCGGATTGACAGTCATTCATCATTCTTCGGATTGACAGTCATTTACCATTCTTCGGATTGACAGGCATTCATCATTCTTCGGGTTGACAGTCATTAATCATTCTTCGGATTGACAGTCATTCATCATTCTTCGGATTGACAGTAATTGATCATTCTTTGGATTGACAGTCATTCATCATTCTTCGGATTATATTGTTTCATGTTAAGTGTGCTCATAATGAAGTATTTCAAAACTTTGTCCTCGTTCTTACCTAAAAATTTAATCGTTATTTTATCAGAGACGCAATTCTTCGTGATATGAATGAAGTTTAATAGAGTTTTTAAGAGCTTCTTTCTTGTTTCGTTTGCTGAATAAAACACATTTTTGAACGATTCATCATAATTAAAGTAGTATTCAGTTCTGCGAAATCTTTGCTCAAAATAGCAAGTGGTTGATAACAAGTTTTTGTCTCAGTTGAGCAGTAGCTTGACGTTACACTCCAAAACATTCATAATATGCCCAAAGCAACGATTGCTTGAAAAAAGTGTTTATATTAGCTTCTCCAAAACATATTATTTTATTGCTCTAAAACCTCTCTCTTGAGTGGCTCACTTCATATATGTTTTTCTTAGATAAGTATGTAATAATTGAGATATTACTTTATTTATTATTGTCAAAATGTTTACGGGTAACGTGGATTTGAAGAAAAAAAACTGGAAGTTTTTTAAAAGAAAAAACGGATTCTTTGCTGCTTTACTTGAAAGAATACATATGGACTTAGTATGTTATATGTAAAATAATTTTTCAAATTCCCTTACTCTGAGGTCAAGGAGAAATTAGAAAAAGTTTAAAGAACACTAACTTTTTCTTATACTTTGCGGACATTCTGACAGTAACCGGGCAAGGAATGATTTCCAAACGAGAGCATAACGTTATCAGTAAACTTTTGCTTCATAAAGGAGGCCTTCTTGATAGTAGTCTGCTGATAGCTGTGGAGTAGATAGCCAATTTTGAGTTATAGTTTAGGACACGCGTTTTTCCGATTCTTATCACTTTTTATTCATTCGTCCAAGTCTTTCTTAATGACATTTTTCTGCTTCTCTGAATCTTAGTTTGTTTCTCTTCATCAGGACTCATAAACTCAATCACTGCCATTTTTTATCCTTAATTATGTATACCTAGGTGGCCTTAATATTGTGCCTATTTTTAGCCCTATAGAGTTACTTCTCAGTACCTTTCTCTCTCTCTCTCTTTCTCCTCCTCTCTCTCGATCTCTCTTCCTTCTGTTTTTTTTTCAAATTTTTCTCCTAACCCGATCATTTTTGACTAGCCTGAAATCAAATTACACAACTTCAAAAAATCAAAAGAAAATTTTGTCACAATCACATTCACAGGCAACGAAATAAGTTGCTTCCTAAATTTAATTTTGATTATCATTTCTCACAATCTAAAGAATAGTTATTCATTCATTCATTCTTCATTCCAAGCATTTAGGTATTTGAGACAAAAGCAAACCACTGATAAACAAATGTATGCATAGACTACATTACACAGAAAGCTTAGTGGCGGTGTGTAAACGGAAAAAAGGGGGGCTGTGATAATGATGAAAAATAACAAGTCTTAATTAAGTATCAGAAACAAGACTAACTGGCACAATCACTTTCACAGGCAACGAAATAAGTTGCTTTCTAAATTTAAGGCTGCTAGCTTCGTTGATAACATCAAATGGAAGCGATTTACAAACAGACATTTGACGGGAAACACATGTCGATAAAGAGGTCTTATTGATGCGATGAGGAGGAATAAGTTCTAGAGGATGCGAATGCCGAGTGAAACGCTGAACAGCCGAGATTTCGTATAAATGATCGGTGTCTATGTCTAAGCTGTTATGTAAACATTTATGAATATAACGTAGATCAGAGATACTCGAGGCTCTGAAGGCTTAGCATTGAAAGCCTCTGGGAATACGGAAGCTTAGGGTGACGGAATCTTCCTAGTACTCTCCTCGTGAAAGAGCGTTGGACTTTCTCAACCAACTTAACAAGGCCCGAGGAAGATGGATTCCACAACTCACTTGCGTATTCGATAATGGGTCGGACATAGATTTTAAAAGCAGATGTCGACAGAGAAATGGAAGGGGATTTAAAAGCTTTAAATACATGTTGACAAGAGCGGAAGCTCTCTTACACTTATCGACAATATGGTGTTTGTACGAGAATTTATCGGAAATAGTGACACCAAGATCTTTAGCTATTTCGTCAATAGACAGGCAAGTCTTCAACTGAAAGTTAAAACATTAAATTGTCTCAACGCCCGACCGCCTTTCATTATTTTCTTCATTCTCGTAGTGAACAAAAAACTCTACTTCAGGAAAAAATCAAGGTATGGGAAAAATATTTTGAAATTTTTTTCCTAAATTTTTCCTTCAAAAATACTTTTCAACATTTTCTCAACTTTCTTAACTCCGACCGAATTCATCTAAAAAATCATTTCTTTATTCAACTGAAAAAAATGGTAAGCAAAAAAGTTCGGGAATTAGGATAGAGTCCAATGAGGTGGGAAAGTTCTCGGGAAGTCATCCAATCAGGGGAGAGTTTCAATGGATCAGAACAAAAAGGTTCGGAAGGTCAAGAAGAAAGATTACTGATTATCATGGCGACTACGTCGCAGAAAAGGAATACTAGTTCAGCTTATATTAGCAAACTGACCTGAGACATACCCCGTATAATCTTACTGTCTCGAAAACGCTTCGTAAAATATTCATTTAAAAAAGAAAATTCTGTACAATGGGAAAATTTGAGTTTTTTTCTTTTCCAGACCACTTCCTTGCAATTTTTTACACGAGCTTACACCACTTACATACATACGGCCTATAATCGAGCACTCCACGAAGTGTTGGTCTCCGACTTTAATAGGGGAAGTTAAAGAAATAGAACATGTACAGATGTATTTTACGCGTAGGATTTTTAAAAGATCTGGCATGGATGGGATCCTCTCTTTGAATAGACTCGAACTACTTGGCCTGCATACTCTTGAGTACCAAAGGACCGTACAGGATTTGATATTTTTGCACAAGTGTATCTACTTTAATGGACAGCTGAATACTGCTCATCTTTACCGTCTGGCGCCTCTCAGTATGTCTATGAGGTACACGAATTCATTGCGAATCATTCTACCGGTAAAATTTTATTCTTCTAAAATTTCTACTTTCATCTCTCGTACAATATCAATTTTGAATTGTCTACCTGAAGAACTGATATCCTCTCCTAATAGTTCTCTTTTTTCTATTGAAGTTAGAAAGCTGAGTAAAGATCTGATTCTACCTAACCCCATTAATTCTGTTTATTAATCCTTTATATTGAAAGTGTATATCAAAAGTGTATGTTCTTGAGTAATTACCATTTAATTAACAACCGGTCAATACTTGCGTAAATCACTGAAAAGAATGGAGAGAAGTTGAGTCACAATTGAGAGCTTAACAATTAAATCCTAAAAACCATGAGCCACTCACCCAAAATATATGTATCAATGCATTCCATGTGCTCTAACCTATCCCCCTCAACCTTCCACCCAATCAATTCAAAGTTACATGGCATAAATGAAATGAAAAGAGATGAGTTCAAAAATTTCTCGTGAAAATTTCAAATATATCGTAGAGCTTCGCATTTCGTAGAAAAAATCATACGGCTTTTGAATTTGATTAGAAATATTGAGTATTATGCTTAGAAATATTGAGTATTATGCTTAATATGAGAGAATTCCCCACCTTCTTCAGCCATTTCCTGGTCACCATCTCACATTCACGGATGTGATCGTGGCGATGATACAAAGGAAATGTGTTATCAGAAAAAAGGGGGGGGGGAGAGAGAGAGAGAGGGAAATATGTAGGTGAAAAGAGGATGAAAGAGAGTAATAAAGAGAGATTACAAAGCAATCACTTTTAAAAAAGGAGATTGAGGAAAAAGGAGAAAAAAGGAGATGAAATGCGAAAAGGAATGTTAGAAAATTGTAAGAACAAACTGAAACAAAGGAGAAAAAAATTTGAACAATTTTCTAGCAAGCTTAATGGAGTTAATTTGAGAAAGAACATTTATGAAGAACCGTTGATTGTTGATCACATAATAAATACAAACATCGTTGATCACAGAATAAATACAAACAACAACAAAAAAAACATTTTGAAACATTTTTCGAGTTGATTGTTGATATTTGGTAAACATTTTAATTTCAAAAAAAGTCACTGAAAATTCCTGAGATGCAGAAGAAAATTTTTTTAATGACCTAAAATAACTCAAACCAGAACCATTTTTTTCTGAAGTTGCAGCGTTCTCAACAATATTTCCTCGAGACACTTGCAGCTGCAAATGTATTTCCAAGTGTACTATAGCTGTGAGCAACCATCCTCCTTGCATGGTAGTGATAGCTCTCTCATCACTCACAACACGCATCAACACATCATTCTCCCTTTCTCTCTCCCCCCCCCCCCCTCTCTCTCTCTCCCTCTGCCTCACTCGCTATATATCTCTCGCTCTCTCTCTTCTATTCAATCTCTTCCTCTCTCTGCACGATATGCTCTTCTCTCTATCTTTTTATTCTTTCTGCAGCTCACTCTTTCTTCATTGTCTATTTCCTCTATCCTCTCTTTTTTCTCTTTTTCACTTTAACGCTTTTCGGTTCAAACTGATTTCTAATTCAATCATTTTTTAGTCAATATTCTTATCCTCATCAGACTTTTGCAGTTCCGGTAGGTTTTTTTTTTCGGTTCTGGAAAGAATTTCTTTGTTGCTAAAAAATTTCAGTTTCTTTTTCAAAACAAGCGTTGCTTTTTTAGAATGAACATGACTGATAGGAAGATTGATGAGGCTTATGGGAAATCAATATCAACAAGAAAAAACTCATTTCCAATTTGAAGAAGTTTTTTCTCAGTATCCGAGCAGACGAAAATCATCCGAATAATTAAAAAAAAGAAACTCCGCTTTTATTCAATTTAAACGCTTTATCAAGATCAACAAGCCACATCGGGAAATCATCGATTATGGGATCTGAGCGTTGAGCGGAGGTTGAGCGGGGCAAGCAGGAGCGATCGAAGTGCTATTTTTCCTCTTCTGTCGCTCATCATGGCGCTACGATCCCGGAGCGCCAAATCTTCTCGGGACAGGACTCTCAAAGACAAGGGAAGAGACGGTGCGGGGAGCAACCGCTTACGGAGGGAGACGAATGAAATAATGTTTTTTTTTAAACTTTAATTTTTTTTTAATTTTTGATGTTTTTAAAGAATTTTTAGAAAAACTAATGAAAGACGCTTTTATGTTTGTTTTTTTTTCAACCAAGTTTCTTCGAAGCAAGTTATAGAAATATTTAGATAGAAAAAGAACTCCAAGAGTGTGAGCAAAAAACTGAAAGCAATAAGAAAGAAAAGAGAATAGTGAAGACCTCTAAGATAACATCTCAAAGTTGAAGACGCATGCCTTTGAAGAAGAAAGAGTACAAAGGAGTAGAAGAACATCTGCTTTTCTGTCACGAGTGAAAGCAGTTACCCAGTAAGTGAATATGCACATAGGGGAATAACTGGCTATTCAGGTAGGTACATAACTCATAAGAGTTGCGAAATAAGTTTTTAAAAGTACCCTTACCATATCTATTCGAAATGCGCTGATATCGTAATTCAATTCCTCATTCTATCCGACTAAAAGAAAACGGCTGAAGAAAAATAGTTGAAGAGAAGCTAAACTTGTTTTTAAATTGATAGAACTATCGCACAGAAAAAAGCTAGTCCACCGGGCGGGATCGAACTTTTCTGTGCGATAGTTCAATCATTTGTCATCTTAACCAGGCGTCACTGCCTTTAAACTGTGTAACTTATGTAGAATTTGAAGATGTTTTTAAATTAACAAAAATATCTTGAGAACACTTCAGTTTGCAATAGAGTCCCAAAAAAAAAGATCACCGCTTTTCAGCTAACTAAACGTGGTGTTGGAGAGACGGAGCAATTACGCGGTACAGGGTAAGTAAGATGACTTGCCCGATCAAGTATCGCCACCAAATCAGTTAATAAGAAAATGGAAAGCGCAAAACAACGTGAGCAGTCTGAGAGACACCCTGATCTTACTGTCTTTTAAAGAGGGAAGAAGAGTGTGTTGAACTCATGCCGTAAAAGTGTTGACTTTTAAAGAGTAATTTGAGAAAATTTGTTTTGGTCTGTAGCAGTATTGTTGATTCTTTCTTTGATATGCAAACCCTAATAATCGAAAATTCCTTTCAAAACTGGTATTCCGCTAAAATGTTTTCGATAAACTTTCATCAAACAATGAAAGGTCGTAAAAGCTTGTGAGTGTAACAGCTGTCTTCCATTCTCATCGAGACTTCTTCAATTTCTTCAACAAGTACGGTGCCCGAGAAAATTCCAAAAAAATTGAGAAGTCTAGACGAAAAGATGAGGAAATGAAGACTATCAGTGAATTCATCAGCGCTCAGCTCGAAACACGCTATTCATATAAATCTTCGAATTCGTCTTTTTTTCATCTCCACGTTCTCTGGTACACTTAAAACCATAATTCCGCCATTAATTTCCGAGAATTTATTATTGAAGACAAAATTTTAAATGAAAATGTGGTAGCTCTCTTATACAGAATGAATTCTAGGACTTTCGTCTAATTATAACAAATCAAAGTTTAGAGGAAAAATTATCACGATTTGAAGAGGTCACAGTTTTCAACTCCACAAGCTCAAAAAGCCCGTGCTAATGCTGATGATTTTTCTCGTGAGATTAGATTAGGCTACCAATTTTAAAATTTTTTCAAAAAGTCTACTCCAAGATTTAAAAGTGTGAAAAATTTTAGAAAATAATAAATTTGAAAAAAATAATAATAAAGATGAAGAAAACGGTAATTTTGGCTTTCATTTGTGAAATGCAACTGGATTTAGTTGTTTTTATAGTGCTGTTTTTTTGGGAATTTTCTATTCCTACTTTTTCGTATTTTAATCGCATTTCACGGCAATTCCTGGTAAGACAAATGAACATATGGAATTATCGCTTTCTTAATCTTACACGACAAAAGTACTGTTTTGGATTCTAAAGCTCGGATATGCCCCCTGAACTCGACTCGGTAGAATTGTACGAACATGCAGAGCGATTGAATGTGATACCCCAGACTGTGAAAAAATGAAGAACGTGGTGATAGAGAGACCCCCAGAAAAGTATAATGAAAAATAATATGTATCTAGAAATCATTGAGAAAGTGCTTGAGAAAGGTGGCATCTATCTGACATAATAATTAAAGTCTGCAGCAGGGTTGCACATTTTCGATTTTTTTTGGTTTTTCGACATTCTCCGAAAAAAAAACTTCTCGAATTTTTCAAAAAAAAACAAAGTAGAAAAATTCGAAAAAAAATTTATCGAAAAAAATTCAAAATTATCGAGATAAAAAATAAAAAATCGAGAAAGATATCAAAACTTATCGCTCATGGTTTTTTTATAACTTTTATCCTTCTGCTTAGAAAATTCCGCATTATCTCGACTTTTATAGTCATTTGGTCTCCCTTCATTGGACAATATGAAATAGGAAACCAGCTAAGACCGTTTTTTTTTATTTTTGTAAAAATTGATGTATGTCCGTTCATCTTGTTCACTATGTGAAAATTAACGTTGCGTGAGAGTGGGAAAAGACGATGTGATACGGGAAAAAGGAGTAAAAAGAACAGACCGAAAAGAAAAAAATAGAAAAATAGGGAAATCGAACACGTTTAAGAATTAAGTAGATAGTTTCACATAAACATGAATAAAAAAATAGGAAGATAAGATTTATTTACAGTATGAATAGAAAGCCAAATGGAGAGTGTGGGTTATTTCTAAAGCCATTTGTATAGGTGGGTTCTTTCTTCTGAAAGTTGTCTGATAATATGTACATAGAAGCTTTAAAAGCACATCATTCTACGGAGAAGTGATCGAGAAAACTCAGGAAATTTCTTTGCCTTCAAAAGCGGTTGAAGCATTCTCCAGTGAATGCTCAATAGCTATTCTGCTCTGATATGATACGCGAAGATATGGAATCCCAACAACATCACGAGCTATTCGAGGCGGCCAACCCAAGCACTCATAAGAAGTAAGTTTTTTCCCGGCTCTTCAAGTTAATGGAAGCGTGAACAGTTGATTTTCCCGTCGTGAACTGACAAGCCAATTCCGAAATGCTGATGCCATTTATATAGCCACGATGGATAGCCGCTCTCTCAGTTTTTGACAGTTTCTTCGATACCTATTATAAACCCATTCCACAGACAAAGAATCATCCGAAAGCGATAAGATATAACAAGGAGAAAGAACCCTCAGATCATGTGCCTCTTTCGGATCATGTGCTTCTTTCACTTTATTCAAGGAGTAGATTAAGAGTCGTGTAACATTGTAATTACTCACCAGTTACTAGTTCTTCACAGTAGAGTTATTTACTAACTTCTTTGATTGCTAACCTTTCAAACTGCTTGATATTGTTTACTAACAACTCCAGAAATGGCTCTACCTTTTTCATGAAATTTTTTTTCTCGCTGTTTTTTTTTCTCCTTTTAGAGTCTTCCCAACTATTTCCTTTTATTTTAACAACTCTCCTGAAATCTTGAAAATTGATTTTCTCAGTGAAAAAGGGAAATGCCTGTGAAATGAATTTAACTGTAAACTTTATCGCTCTTTTCTTAATTTTGCAATTCGCACTATGCAATAAAGTATTTCCATTTCTTCAATAAAAGGACGGAAGTGTGCACTTAAAGTTTTTGTCCAATCATTCCTATAGAAGTGAGTGGGCGTGATGATTTGTAGATGAATGATGTAACAAAGCTCGAGATACCCAGAAAAAAATTTCAGACGAAAAGCGGTTTCATATCTTAAACGCTCACAATTCTACAAAGAAAAACGTGATCGTTCGTATACTTTTGAACGGTATGTGATACATGAAATCAGTATTCTAGAAACAACAAATCAACTGTGATTGAAAGAAAACAGAAACAAAGGAGACGTATCACTAAGCTTGAACTTGAATAATATGCACGAAATGAAAAAAACAACTTTTTTTCCGTTTGAGTTCGTCAAGAAACTTTTTCTGTGCAAAAAAAGGCAAGAAAAAACATATCTTTATCTGGTTTTTTAAACTAACATTTACAGCTGAGAGTTGTTGTGACCGACTTTTGCTACATGAAGATTAGTGGTATTATCTATTATCATCAAGATTTGTTCATGCATTCGTCTTTACAAGTGCTTCGGGTGATTTTTTTAGAGCGATTATAAACCCTCTCTCATGAGTAACGTGGGAACAGAGCACTAGTGAAAACTGAATGGATGCAAAAAAAAGACAGTGCATATTGATGAGAACGTGGATAAAAAGAACGCTTTATAACTGTAGCATCATTTGGGTACTCCAATATCAATACAACAAACGGGAATTGCTTTACACTTCGTCGATTGTGGTCAGTCTGGTATGGTGCGTCTTCTGCTGATAGTGATTTGTGCTTTATACCAATTCTTGTCGGTAAGACCATTGCCCTTGAAGCACAATACAATATCCCTTTTCGTTATCATGTTGAAGAGCGATTTAGCCTTCATCACCTTCTTTTTTCTCTAATAGACTCGGCCCAATCCGATGAATTTGTGGATTCTGAGAGAACTTTATGGAGCTTAGTCAGTTATTCAACGAAAGAGATTTTTCCTCTAAACAGAAATCGTTACTGTATTGGGAAATGAAAGTAGTTCTATCCCACTCTAAATTTTCCGTTCCTTTCATACATATGTGTTCTTTCTTTCTTTCTTTATCATGGCAGAAGTGAGGTTAGGACAAAGGGGGGGGGGGTTTCAACTGCTTCATTTGGCGTTGTATTGTCCATTGCACATGGTTTAAGAGGCGGTCACATAAGACAGCCAATGTAGGGAGAAAGGTGGCCCCCTCCGATGGAAGGTGGCCCAATAATCTGAGTCGATTGATTATCGAGGTTTCCAGCAATTACTTAAACTAACTATTATATGAGCAATCAAAAAATGACTCGGGTAGCTCCTTCCAAATTCTTTCGACTCGAGACGGTAAAACAATTCTTGAGCTTTTTTTACAGACCGGTAAAAGCAATTTGATTCTATGACCTCTAGTGAAACGATTCCTAGGTGCTAATTTTAGAAAGCTCTTTGATATCTTAAGATTACCAAAAACACATTTGTTAATAATTTGCAAATCTAGCTTTTCTACGGGAATATAGAGTACGTCCGTTTAGAAATTCAAGTCTTTAATTACAAGATGGTATCCCAGGTATCTCAGGATTTTAATCCCAGGAAGGACGTAGAAACAGGAAAATTAGATAAAATAGTTTAGACGGCTAAAACGTTTATATACCATCTTTTTTGCAGGCAGATTGTAGGACTGACGAGTTCGTGAAGCGATTGAACCAGCAACAGAGAAGCGAGTTCAACAGTCTGCTGGAAAATGAGGAGTATTCAACTGCGGAGTTGTTCGCTCTGCTAGATGCCTGGTCCAAAAAACAGCGTCTAGAGGTACTTGGTTCAATAAAAAGCGTGTTTAGGTATTTTTCTCCAAGAAAGTGTTCAGAGATACTTGGTCCACGGAACAGTGCCTTGAGGTACCTGGTGCACAACACATTGATTTGAGGGGTTCGGTTGAATCACGAGATAGTTTCACTATATGAAGAACGTGAATTCAGGACTCAATTTTCAAATGTTAAGTCGGAATGGACAGCAGAACGAACACGGCGAATTATGATGCATCGTCGGATATCTGACGAGCTCTTGGCCATGGAGAGAACGCTCGTTCCGACATTCGAAAAGGTCCTTGAGATTCTCAACGATGATGAGCTGAATGCAAAAGCCGTCGAACAAAAGCTTCAGCAAGTATTCACGGTGAATTTTAATTGATTTATTCTTTCAAATTAAGTAGATGAATATCTTGCTGAAATTTTAGGAGTTGGTACCTGAGTTTTGTACAGTAATATATTTTTCTAGAAATAAACAGTTGCTCAGGTACGCAGTTCGAACACAGTGAGTCTGAGTTTCTTAGGACACAATATGATACCAAAGACCTTAGAATCTTTCACATAGCCTTTTCGCACTGATTGACAATGTTTCCTAATCAGTGCACATCTAGAAAGTTCGCTCCTGGTAAGCGAAACGGCAGGTTCGATATCGCTAGTGATATGACTTTTAACATTCACATAATAAGTGAAGGATGTATACGCAATAATTCTCACTGTCATGTAAATCCGACAGTTGAATCATGAACCATTTTCTCCAGTAAGGTACAGAATGCTACAGAATGCTTTTCTAACTCACAATGCGGATTAAATCTATGCCCGAATCTCAATCTCTGCGGTGCTATCCAACAGTGAGCGATATGAATTATATGTTGGTATGGCGTTGTTATATTTCATTGGGTCTCTCTAGTAGAGAGTTTCTTCTGAGTTCATCGTCCCTTCACGCTAAGGCTTTTTTGTTCTACACGACTCTTCCCAGGGTGTTGTTCTACACGACTCTTCCCAGGGTGTTGTTCTACACGACTCTTCCCAGGGTGTTGTTCTACACGACTCTTCCCAGGGTGTTGTTCTACACGACTCTTCCCAGGGTGTTGTTCTACACGACTCTTCCCAGGGTGTTGTTCTACACGACTCTTCCCAGGGTGTTGTTCTACACGACTCTTCCCAGGGTGTTGTTCTACACGACTCTTCCCAGGGTGTTGTTCTACACGACTCTTCCGCGGGTGTTGTTCTACACGACTCTTCCCAGGGTGTTGTTCTACACGACTCTTCCGCGGGTGTTGAAAAAAGGCTTTGATTGGGAACCATTTGCTCTCGGATTTACTAAAAGGTATGAGTAATTTTTTATGATACGGTCGGTAAAATAAAACCTGCAACAGGGAAAAGAGGACCTGGAGGTTCTTCTGGGACTGCTCCTAGACGCTCATCGACTCCCTCCCTCAAAAAAACAAATTTACGGCGCCGATGAGACTACGGTATTCTGTTTTTTTTCTTGTTGATTCAAAAAATGACATATTTTTTCTACATGACAAGACTACGGTTTTTTTGTTTCTTGACACGATAAGTTTAGGGTATTTTTTTCGATAGAGGAGATTACAGTACTTTGTTTATTCTACAATTATACATGTTTTTGAGCAAAGCTCACATGCCCTGATAATTGAAACAAAAAAACGACCACTATGCGAGCGGATTATAGCCTGTTTTTAGCTCGGTCCTCATTGTTCTGGACCGTCCACCGTTCGAGAAGCATTTTTTTCTACACTCCAAACGTATATGAATTGGGCTCCCGGTGAGCTATGCCCTCGAGTGACGGTGAGAACTATTTGAATGCTTGCAGCACGTGGACGATCTCCTCACCGTAGCCACTCACTCATTGGGTTATCGAAAGCGACTGCAACACAAAGCGCGCCGTTCCGTCAAGCTGGTCACAGTTACACTCACATTGAGGGATTCATTCAAGCTCACGGGAAAAACAGCGCTGTTCAATAGCCTGTAATTCAACACACGCTTCGATACATAGTACATAACTAGTCAAGCTACATGTTTTTTTTTAAAAACTTCTCACTGAAAGATCAGCTGGAGCTGTCCGGATGGTGCATAACAAGTGTTAATGGGTACCTATTACTGTGCAATCGGTTGTATGTTGAATACACATCCTGGACGGATTCACTCAAATTGAGGAGTAGAGAAAACTTTGGTAGTACTTGCTCTTGCTTTACGCATCTTTATAACTTAGTACTGGTTACGTCTCTTTATAACTTAGTACATACTAGGAAAGTACATACTTTACGCATCTTTCAAACTTGGTACATACTAGGAAAGTTCTGTATCTCATCTAAATTGAAAAACTAATTAACCACGGGCCTGAACAAGCATGAATATGGAAGAGAAAATCTTACAGTTCTTGATGAAGCGGCAGTATGCAAGCCTGGTTACAAAAACCGTTGCTTTCTCCAAGCTTTCAGAAATTCTAGATCTTGCAGTTGCCCCCGAAGCTGAAGGAACTCTCCGACCTGGTCATCAACTTCAAATCTTCTCGAAACAGCGTCCTGGAGAAGTTCAAAAAGCTGCAGGAGGGCGATTTTGGAGTGGAGGCCACTCTCAAGGGGACGATGGAGATGCTCCAGAGCAAGGAACTTAGCGACATACCTCCTTCGAAGGAAGAACTTTGATGTGTTTTTGGTTCACGGAAATATACGTACAATTCGGTTTATGAGACATTCAGCCTCAGCTAAAGTTTCCCTCATTCACGATCAAAAGAGCAATAACAGAATAAACTCAAAATATTTCAAGAATAGGAATGTAAATTCTGTACAAAGGTATTTTATTTTTTTGCGTTATGAATAACTCAAATCGAAAATTCGGTGAACATCTTCTTGAGACCACGCAATTCTCACTTTATAGCAAACCTACTCAAATCTATTCACTATGTCAACTTTGTTAATTTAAACTTCAAACTAGCTGCTATCTTTTCAAATTTTTCCTAATCGAGTTTCTTTGAACAAAATCTTTCTGAGATTTGAAGACGAATGAAGTTAATTTTCCCATTTTGTTTCTTCTTATTTCCATTTGGATTTGTTTCGAAGATGCCCGCTCCTTGAAATCTTGTTATGTTAATAAAGCCTTCTTCTTGTGTGTTATGCTTTCTTCCAGGTATACCTTTGATAATTCTATTATCTTCTAGTACATCTCATGAACCGGTTCACAATTTCACTACAAATCAAGGCGATGTTCTCGCAACATTGCACTGACACAGTAAAACACTCATCAATCTCTGAAACACCCTTATTGATTTACGAACAATCAACCGAGGTTCTTAGAAGGAATACTTCTAGCTATAGTAAGTATACTGTAATCCAATTATTTCTACTACTCCTTCACATCAAACTTTCTAGATTCGCAAGAAAGGACAGGGTGAGCGAAACATAAGACTCGGAGCAGAGGAGAAAACATCGAATCGAAGGGGCAGGGCTTATTAAACGGGTTTCGCACTTTCCACTTCGATGTACTTGATGAGATCCGCTCGCTCGTCTACCTTCTTCAGACCCGCGAAGACCATCTTCGTGCCAGGAATGTACTTCTTCGGGTTGAGAAGATACTCGAAGAGTGTCTCGCGAGTCCAAACCACCCCCTGCATAAATACCTTCCATAGGTTAACAATTCAATTAATCATCGTTGAAAAAAGCTGGTTTACCGGGCGGGATGAAACCCCGCACTCTTCAAGATAGCTGGGTTCGATCCCGCCAGGTGTATCACTTTTTTCCTCAAGCGATGGTCCATTCACATGTCGCCTTAATCAGGCATTAAATAGTCATGTCAGACCTTCTGTCAGCGGGCCTCTGTTTTTCCAAATCATCATTATGAGAAAGAAATAAATTTCGCGGGCCTCTATTTTTTTATCATTAGTTTCTCGCCTGGCGGGCGTCTGTACCATTTTCTTGCTCGCAAAAAAACCCCTGGGCGTAACTGGATTAAAAATGATACTGGCCATTTAAATATTCATCTTCCATAGATCACTAAAAGTTGTAAACATTGAAAAAGGCCTTATCATCGAGCGAAGAAGTCTAGAAATATGAGAAACTCTCTTCTCTTCGTTCATCATCAATCCAGACTCCCCAATCGAAAAGTTTTTGTTTTTTTTTCAATTACTGCAAGGACTTTAGTTGAGCGATATCTTCACTATTCCATCCCTCACAAACACATAGTGAATTAGGTCAGTCCATGAATTACAAATATTCATCACATCGTCTCACTAACTCGTACTATTTGAGATTCAAGTGTGTGAAGAGAATCATTCTCCACGAGGTAAAGATTCTATCCAGTCTTTTGGCTCCGCCTTTCTTTCGTTTCTCGTTTGTCATCTTTTCCAAATCTCGCTCGCTCCGTATTCACTCGACTTCTCGCCTCTCCCTCACTATCATTCTTGTTACTCTAGGTACTTCTTCTTCTTCTTCCTAGCGTTTATCCCGCCGCCGGGCAGGGTCCGCTTTCTTGTTACTCTAGGTACATAGAAACCAATTACAAAAAAAGCTGTGTCTTCTCATGTGGCAGACCTTGTTCTTATTCGCAGCTGAGTAGTCGAAACCTGCGACTGTTCCGGACGTCCGGCCAATGATTCCATGGAGGGTTGGGCCAGTTTTGGTTGCCTTTGAGTCAACGACGTGACATTGGAGACACCGCTGCTTGAACACCTCAACAGCTTCCCTTACTACACGATAAAATGGATTAAGCTGATTCGGTAGGTCGATCACTCCAGAAAATTGTTTTGCCAGTTGGCAGTTTACCTATGATTAATCAAGGCTTCAAAATGAATAGAATTACAATTACGTGATTTTAAATGAAAAAATCAATACATATCATTTTTACTAATCAATATACAGGTGTTCAATAATCAATATATTCACTAATCAATCAATATACAATCAATCAACATATATCAATTTTCAAAAACCTTCTTTCCCTTCTCGTAGTCTCCCTCTGGAATATCTTCACCCATTGTAATAGATTATTACAAGCGAGACTTTTCTGGAAAAATTACGACTGAAAAATCTGTAAATTACGAGTTTCTTTTTCATCAAAGCACAGGATAATTCTAACTGGTTCCATATTTTTTACGATACCATCTTTCTCTAATTGTAAGGTTTTCAACACAAAAAAATCCAAACACGGTTCTCATCATGTTCATTAAACATACTGAGCGGGACGTTGATTTAAGTCTTGCAAATAGTTGATTCTATGTTCATGTTTTTTTCTCGCTAAGGCCTTGCAAGCAAAACACTTTTCATTGTCAGAGGACTTGTTTCTTCTTCCGAAACTAGCGCCTCACTTATAGTTTGCTGGTTTTCACAGTAAATTTTTCATTTTCAAGGTTAATTTTTTTCCACAAAAAATCCAAGTCACAAAATGTCTATCTTAATTACTATCGCGAACAAAGAGAACCCCGATCGCTTGAATTTTCCCCATTAAAGTCTTTCCCTTTTTTCATTTGCTTGTGATGAACAAAATCCTTTTGACACAACTCAGTTATGTGTCCAATATCACCACTGTCTCTGAAATACCCTAACCAAATCTCTCCTTCAGTTGTTATCTTTGTCAAAGATTCAGTGTTAGCTCACGAGAGATCACGCAGCAGCAAAAATTCTCACGGTTGTTTCAACCGACTTTGCTCAACTCTTACCAAGTATGAATTGAATAACATTTATCAGTTCGCCAAAAGCTCAACAAGGAACAGAGCAAAGAGACAAGGGGAAGACTGGGGCTCAGACAAAGTTGGTGCGGGGTCGGCGGGTTGTGAATAGAGAGACATTTCTTCTCTTGGTCACACGATGGGGCAGTGGGAACTGGATCTTTGAGTCGTGGAACATCTTGACGGAGGTTCTCTTAGCCTCGGAGGCCTTGATTGGCTGCACCTTTAGAATGTGGATTCGGTCCGCCTGCGCGCGATGACGGGCGCCCATATCACGGTAAGCCTCAAAGAGCATGTTCCAACAACTTCGTGAGATCATCTACTCCGTGTTTTTCTTCATTTGTGAATAATATTCCGATAATTCGCGTAGATCAATTTTAACTAAAGAAAACCGTTTGAACTTGTTAAGCGGAGCTACAGTGCTGGACATAATGATAAGACACCCCTGATTTTTGATGATATCAGCCGAACGGTAAAGGTAAATGGAAAATTATGCTTATCATATTTTTTCGCTTTCGAAAACCTCCGAAAAACATGGGGTTAAATAGTTACCGGACCCTATGTTGGCTCATACATGTTCGCGTTGAAAATGATCTACACTCTCTTCTCTTCACGTTCTATTTCACTTTCCCTCTACTTCTTCTCTTTACGTTCTATTTCACTTTCCCTCTACTTCTTCTCTTCACGTTCTATTTCACTTTCCCTCTACTTCTCTTCTCACATTTTCTGCCTTTGCCCCTCCCTCATTTCGCTCGGCGCGTAAAAACTTGACCTTTTGAACAGGAGTTAACTGGTCATGTAAGACCCTCTGCCGGCGGGGCTCTGTTTTATAATTCCAAATAACAGGGGGGACTCTTATGTACAAAAAAAACTTCGCGGGAGTCTGCTTTTTTGCAAAACATAAGAGGGACTCGGAAAAGGAACCTGCAACAACAAAAAGTCAGGTTATTTATGCAAAACTTTTTTTCTCCAACCGCGGTTCTATGTTTGAAAAAAAGGGGGGGAACCCTATGTGAAAAAAATTAACTGTTCTCTAAAGTTCTGGTTTTGAGCCGACCTCTTTTCTGATACTCAAAAAAGGGCGAATATAACGATCCGACCTGGGTGACAGCGCCGGCGATGCTCACATCTCGGTACTCTCTGTACATGTTATGATGGCCTGTGCGGGAATCGTACTTCAACCAAACACCATAGTTCTTCACGGTTCCCGTCTTCTTCTCGAATATCTCAAAAGCTTCGCGCGTTTTTTTCTCTCTGGAAACCAGGGCATTTCTCAACACCCGCCCTTTTTTTCGGGCACATAGATTTTCAAAAAAAAATTGTTTTTTAATCTCAATGAATTGGAATTCCCCCAGGCAAATATTGTGGAAAAATTTTTGCGAGTGCATAGATTTGCAAGTTTTTCGGAACTTTTAAAAACGCATAAATTTTTTTTCACACGCAGTGCGGGTGAGAGAAACACCCTGCTGGAAACTTTTTGAATCAAACGGATATTGCATATTACTTCGAATAAAGATTATCAAATAATTAGCTACAATATTACATAAATAACATTTCAGAATTGCATCAAATGCCAACATCCGAAGAAAAAAGTTCTGAGGTTGTTACATTTTATTTGAAGTTACATTATATTTGAAGCCGTAAAAAGGGTCACAATAAGTCCTTAAGATAAGACAGATAATTTATAACTCGAAATCGTTGGCAAATGCCATTATTAGTTTGTTTTTTTTTCAATTGAAAGAAACTGCCAAACTTCTTTGCACTCGAGAATCTCTCCGTTGGCCTTCTTCAGTCGACGCAGCATAGATATGAAGTACCAGAAGCGAGACTTGGCAATGACGTGATTGGAAGCAAAGATCTGCATCTTGTAGATGGCCGTCACGGGTTCCTTCTCCGTCGGAAGTTTACGGCCCGTAACGATGTACTCGCGAAGCTTAGAATAACAAAAAAATTAAACAGATGAAGAAGTATTATTCTTAAGAATTATTTGCAGTGAATGAGAATTCAGAAACTTGCATTGAGCTAATTTGCACTGGAATGGCTTGATACTTCTTTTTTATATAATGATTGTGAATCTAATGACTAGTGTGCTCAACTTTACTTCACCGCCCCTCTAAATTCCGGACTGTCATTGTGCTGTGTGTGTGACTTTGGAACGATGCCAATACAGTAAACAAACACACTAAAATTATTCTCTCCTTTTTATATTTTTTCTTTCTTTTAAAACCTTATGTATGATTTTCAAGTGGGCACTTTTTTTACTTCGTGTGGCCCCTAAAACACGGCCTCCACGCGTTTCGCGCGCAATGTCTCAGGAAGAGATTTTATCCATGAAAACTCCCTTCCCCCCTTTCTCCTTAGGGCCTACCTTCCCCCTCCCCCCCTAGGGCCCCTACCCCCTTACATAGGTAGGGCCCTCTTCCTCCCCCTTCCCCTCCCCCTTGCCTTTCCCCAAAATTTATAAAGATAATTTTAAAAGAAAGGAGAAGAAAAGAAAGAGAAGAATTAGGCCGTGTTTTAGGAGCCACACGAAGTAAAAAAGTACCTTCAAGTGATTGTTTTAGGAGCCACACAAGTGTTGATCCTGTAAGTTGTCGAAAATTTTGGGGTAAGGGGGTGGGGAGCAGGGAAGGGAGGGAAGACCCCAAGGGAAAGGGGGAAACGAGGTACCTACGTATGCGGAAAGAGGGGGAGGAATTGGGGCCCTAGGGGAGAGGGGGGAGGAAGGGGGACCCTAGAGGTAGAAAAAGCCCTAAGAAAGGGGAAAGGGAGCTTTCTCGAATAAACATTTCTAGATATATAAATCGTAGAACTGCCCAAAAAAGATGGAATTATTCAATAATTTTCGCTTTTCAATAACAAACAGAGCTTTCTCGAAAACAATTCAATGCAGCAAAGAAAAAAGAGAAAAATATTTTTAGTGCGTCATCGTGCCACCTTCACAAACATAACAGAACAAATAATAGAACTGTTAAAAAATGTAAAAAGATCACTATTACAAACTACAGTTAGTAGTTGCTCTACTTTGCTTCAATACATTCCCGCTCAGTATTTTACAAAAACACGCGGACATTATTTTCTGTTTTTCTCTTAGGTTTCATTCTCATTCAAGTTTTAATTATACTCGTATCCTTTCTAGGCACTCACTGATGAGCCCCACCCAGAGAGCAGAAGTTTGTTTGGGGCGTAACAGACTTCTGCTACATTATAGTCTTAGCAGTGATATAAAAAGTGAAATTAAACTAAAATTATAACCTCTTCTGATTTTTCTATAAGAATAATAGTTAATTTTTGGTAACACGTTACTTTGCAGAGCGACACTTTGCATACATCACTTCACAGCGAAAAAGTTTCGCATCCGGCAAGTCGCAGTAAAGTGGGCTCTAATTTATTTTAGCGGTCCAGTGAAAGTTTAGCCATCCATTGAAAAATTAGCCGCCCAATAAGCCGTACGGCCTAGTTAGCTAAGCCGTACAGCCTCATTAGCTAAGCCGTACGGCCTCGTTAGCGTAAACTTTTTCCTAAGCCTAAGCGTTTTTTTTTTGTAAGATTATTTTCAATGTAAAAATAAGAAAGTCTAATTTGAAAAGTTTGATTGGACGGCTTAAGTTTTGATTGGACGGCTAAACTTTCAATGGACGGCTAAAGTAGATTAGAGCCGTAAATTGTCTCAGCTGTTTACAGCTATTATTGGGGGATTTCGGGGGATTTTTCTCATACTGTTAATTTGTCAATTCAATGACTAAATTTTTAAAGTTCCTCACAATTTCGTCAATCAGCAAGAATAGGACTTTTCGAATAGATTGGATGCTGAGTGACGCTCTGCAAAGTGACATGGAAACTTTATATCTGAACAAAAGACTTCTTTCATCGCTAATTTTCACGACTATCAAATGCAGGAAAATAACTCACATCTCCGAGTGCTTTGGTCGGCATGTTGTTGCACCCTGTGAATACAGAGAATTTGATTAATATACAATGTTATATCACACTTAATCCGCGTTCCAGCAATTAACCGGCTTGTTATGGTAAGTCAGCCATACAGCCTAGGCTCTTACCGGAAGAAAAACAAATAAAATCTCGGAAATAATTTATTTGACGTGATCAAGTTAAGTATAATTCACCTAACATTTAAGAAACAGAAACAATGTTCCCATGTTGTAATCAAACGATCCAAGTTATTTTACACTTGAAATTGATGACGCAATCTTTAAACAAACATCTTGAGAAACAGTTCCGTTTATATAATCAATGAAGAGTTACATGAAAAAACTCCATCATCCTTCAATCGCAGGAAATAACAGAAAAATTACACGTTTTTAGGAAAACAACGAAAATTATTTAACCCTAAAGTCGATGCGTAAAACGAGAACACGCATCGCGAATAAAAGGCCTTTAGCAACGCGGACGCTTTGCCTGTTGATCTCCATGCCTCTTCAAAAACACCGAAAGTAACTGATTTGTGATTTACTAATTTTCCTAATATTCTGGCTAAAATTTTTTTAGCTAAAAACCTACTACCAAGGGACACCGAAAGTAGACTTTTCTGGATTTACTAGGAAATTTCTTGCTATTTGCTGATTTGAGAGGCTAGGAGGCAGGGCGGCCAACACGTTGCTAATGGGCCTACCAAAAGAAATTGGCAAAAGAAGGTGAAGGTGGATATAAATTAGATTATATTGACTCCTACTGTCGTAAACTCCATCCGTCGTCTCATATAACCTTTGTTTGAATACACCCGCCTTCGGGATGTACAACACTTGACCGCAGTGAATAAACCATGAGCGTGTGTAACGTTTTATTCGTGCATATTATGTCGCAGTGAATAAACCATGAGGTTAAAAACAACTCGTACTGTACAGTTGAAACACAATAACATTCTCTGCTTTGTGACATTTAATAATTGAAACACACATAACATACAAGGCACATTTATTGTTCCCTTTTCCGCATTATCATCTGATAGTTCAACAGTCTGCTTCATTCATATAGTCTTATTGCTACATATCTAAGAAAGTTGTTAAAATAAACATTGCATCTATTCATATTGACAACACACCTTATGGTGTCTTTAATACATTTTTGACATAGGTGCGATTCCTTGTTGAGAAATCCTCCTTTACCTACGTTTTGCTTACTCCAATGATGCTCTTTTAAATGCTCTAGACGCCTTCTTCTTCTGAGCTCAAGTATGGTGAGCTCTTCCGGCCAGCTCCTTCACAAGCTTGCTAGCACTCTTTTCGTAAATGATCCTTCGATATTGGGTTGTCCTTAAACAATGGAAACGATGGCGAGTATTTCTAACTGGGATGAGCTCTATGTACATATGTATGCCATAGGAAACCTGGTTCAGATTTATTGCTCCCATGGCTGACCGACAGATTATTAAATTGGAAAACACTTGGATATAGGACTGGAATGTGCAACTGTGTCGTCGTTGCGAACAGTCCTAGTACATCGGTTGGTATCTCAACTTTCTATTTCAGTGAATAGTTCAGTCCGAACGTTGAACTCATCACGAAAAACAGTCATTGGAACCGAAAATTGGTAGACGCTATGACATCTGGTGATCGATAACTGAGATAATGTATTATACATATTTGTTCTCCAACTGCTCTTCTTCAGACATTTAACTCGTCCAATAACTTTAGCACTACCTTTTCCACTTTATTCATTTCTTGCTCGTCTAAATCCAATTCTAATAGAGCCTCCCTTTGAGACACCTCCTCTTAGTAATGCTACTACCTCGGCATATTATTCAAAATGCCACGAGCCCACATTTCGGTCCTTCAATCGTCTCAGTCAGCCTATTTCTTTGAGGTCAGTCTAGGTAACGCTTCTTTTGTTTCTGATGTACTACACTTTCACTCTTGTAATTGGCGACGTAGTCGCTTTGATCGTCCCTAAGATACGACTATAAGCCTTGTATTCTTGCTTAACTCCAGCCGCGAATGGATATAATTCTAACTCATATCATGCAGCCCTTGTAACTCCGATTCCACATTCCAACGCTTCTTCGTACATTTTCTGTAAGCCATAAACTACCTAAGACATCGGAGTCTGCTGCTCTCCGCGCCCTAAACGCAAAAAGTGCCACTTTTACTAATAGGATGATTATTATCTTCACTTCACTTCTCGGTTTGTTCTATATATTTTACTCATATCAGCTTTCATGTTTTACCCATTTCCTGTGCTATCTTCATTGTTCTAGGTGATTTTAACTCGCTGACGATGCTTTTATAAAGCGAAACGTTTGACTTCGTCTTTTCTTCTTCAACGCATCAAAAGGGCACAAGTCAGAACAAAAGCTATAAGTATTTGTTTGTATCCATAAAATTGAGGCGTTAATCTATCAATACAATCGGCGCGAGTTTCGAGTTTTCAACAATAAGTTCTCATCCTGATTACTAATGATCCCACCTTTATAAAAAGGTGGAGGTTACTGTCAATGTTGCAGGAACTGTGCTCCAAATGTCTTGATCGGCTACGGAGATTCAAAGTTTTCGATTGTAACAAGAATAGGAGCGATGAAGATGAGCTTTTTTCGTCGTTACCGTTTTATAGACGAAAGAAAAACGCTAAGCAATCTTAGCGAAAAACGCGTCATTTAAGGTACCAGACACTTCGCTAGCCTTGAAGACACTACAGTATAAAACAATTACATCTTAGAATTGAAGACTTCAAACTCTCGGTGAGTAGAATGAATCCGGGTTGCGCAGAATTTTTTTGTTGCATAGATCCAAAACGCAAATTGGCTCTTATAATCACCTTGATTGGCTGTTGTGGCGTATAGCGACCATAAACTCCAAGAGCGTTACTTTTCAACTGGGGACTGAACTGGAGGTCGAAAAGCCTCAAAGGTTTCTCGTATTCACCGTAATCTCTTGAAAATTCCTCATCGATTACTCTTTTGCTTTAAAAAAATTGATTCTTTCACATAAGGTTCTCCACCTTAGACGAAAACCTAACTGGTTCTATGATGAATACACGTTTTTAGGCTTGATCAGTACCTCTCAATTAAGATACAAAAAATGCAAAGAATTCGATTTCATTTTTTTCAAAATTTAAAACCATCTTGAGTAGGAGAAGCAGTTGAGTACAACCTTTATCTTCTTAATGCTCGCTCGCCAATTTTCTGAACGGTCAGTTTGAGGACCAAATCAGTGACTTGAGTTCAAGGCTCTTGAAGCAGTCTTAAGCTTGACCTAACAAATACATTCATTGCTTACCTATCTGACAAACACACATAGTATAAATGAAATGATCTTTTTTCTTTTCTCCTTTTTGTTAATCAATTGAGTTTCATCATTGTGTGGCCTTGTCTATACTTCCGTGTTTCATCTCATCAACAGCGAGTTTTTGCTCAGCGAAGCGATGATAATTGGATTGCACCATCGCATTTGGAAGATAAATCAAGGAAGGGATTGATGAATTGTGAAATCGAAAGCTTTTTTTCAATATTTCATCAATAAGCTCAGTTCCTATCACGCCGTAGACTAACTAATCTAATCACCTCGTAGACTAGCTAATCTAATCATCTCGTAGACTAGCTAATCTAATCATCTCGTAGACTAGCTTATCTAATCATCTCGTAGATTAGCTAATTTAAGCGATTCCCTTTCCTTTTAAACCCGTGAAGAAGCAGGTTGGACAGTGAAGTATTGATAGTTGTTCACAGCTTGCGAGGAACAATTCCATAAAACTATCTTTCAGAGGTGCTAAAACAAGTTTACCGAAACGGACAAAACATCGTTTTTGTGCGGCAAACAGTAGAATAAACAGCGTAGCTTATCTTCTGAATATGATTTGAACACTGTTTTTAAGCATGAACCCCTGTTTATTATCATAGAAAAGGAGAAGTTTACAGATCACCGCCATGGTTAGGGTTTTTCTTCCTAAAAATGTGTATGAGATGAAACAGTCAATTTCTCATCATCTATGTATAGAACATCTTAATCTAATTTAGTTGAAAAAACTGGTAATTGAAAAAGCGTCTTTTTATACAGTATATTCTCCGGAGAATGAATGACTGTTACGGCTGTGTCACCAAAGAAAAAAAAACTGATCCAGCAAGTCCACACAGTTTTATGTGCTCATTTTATGTTTCTATCTTTTTTTACATCTTCCTGTCTCTCTCACTATGTCTTTCATTCTCTTTTAGTGGAAATTTTACCATTTCCATATTTCCACCCGGAACTAAAATTGAGCTTCAATACTATATGGAGATGTTCTATAGTTGAACCAGTGCATAAGACTGGTTCACGTAACTCTGTATGTAACTATAGACCAATTTCTTTATGCTGCTCTTTGTCTAAAGTCATGGAAGAAACTGTTTTTAGTGAAGTCTATTCGTATTTAGAAAATGAACAGTTGTTGTCCCCTCACCAAGCAGGTTTTAGAGCAAAAAGATCGACTACCACATCTTTGGTAGTGTCTCATGCTTTCATTGTTGATTCTCTTGCTCAAGGTTTCTCCGTTGATATTGTTTTTTCTAGATATATGTAAACAAGGCTTTCGACTCAGTTGACCACAGACTGCTTTTGCACACAGTTCATTGTTATGATTTTCCGTCTAATATTGTTAGATGGCTTAGTAGTTACCTGAATCAACGTACCCAGTCAGTGAACATCGATAATGTGTTTTCCAACCCTATTTCCGTTATATCAGGAGTCCCTCAAGGCTCCTCACTAGGTCCAATTTTATTTTTAATGTACATTGACTCTGATAAACATGTATTTTCTCCCAATATTCAGTTCTCCTTATATGCTGACGACATTAAAATAATGGGACGCGTCCCTCTTTCTGTAAATGAGATACAGTTCGCTCTCAACTGTGTTTCAGCATGGTGCTCAGAGTGGAACTTGTGTTTATCGCTATCTAAATGTAGTGTTTTACATCTTGTTTCATCTAATTCTCGTAATGTTTATCATATTTATCATATTATATGAGCAATATACCCATTCTAGCTAGTGAATCAGCCAAAGACCTTAGAGTGATAATATCCGATGGTTTTTCTTATCGTAAACATACAGGGTGGTCCATAAATAAAGTTACAAATGTTCGAAAACATTTCCTGGGAAAGTGATCGCACGTAGCGGTCACTTTTCTAGTTTTCCTGATCCCCCGTTTTTTTTAGTACGTGTCAAGTGAGTTGCGATTGATTCCATCGATGTTTAGGGTAATGACAGCGTCGAATCGCTTGCGCATTGCGATCATTCGCCTACACACTCTTGGCCACGCTCCTACTCGCATTGCTGAAACGCTTCGCCTGCCTCGCATGACATTGTATCGAGCGATCAAAAGATTCGAGGAGCTTGGCACATCTTTGGACCGTCCAAGGCGAGGTCGTCCTCGCACTGTTTGCACGACACCACTCATCGAAAACGTTCGGAGTCGGATCAACCGAAATTCACGACGAAGCATCAGACAGATGGCGCAGCAGCTCCCGATGAGCCGAACTTCATTGAAACGAATAGTCACGGAGAAGGTGGGACTCAGGTCGTATCGTACACGGAAGGCCGCTTTTCTGTCGGCTCGCAACAAGTCGGGAAGAGTCAAAAGATGTCGCGACCGTCTTCGCCGTACGCAGCAAGGCGAACATTTCAATATGGTGTCCTCTGACGAAAAGCTGTTCACCGTGGAAGAAGTCCACAACTCAAAAAACGTCAGAGTGCTTGCGAAGGACGCAGAGCAAACCGATAGCAAGGTTGAACGGTCCAACGCAGTGCACATCCAACTCAAGTCATGGTCTGGGCGGGGATCTGCGCCACAGGAAAAACACCGCTTGTTTTTGTCGAGAAAGGCGTCAAGATCGACACGGAATACTACCTGAACATGTTCTGCAAGACGTGCTCCATCCATGGTCTCAATCGCATTTCAATCAGAGGACATGGACCTTTCAACAAGACTCAGCACCAGCCCACAAAGCTAAAAAGGTCCAAACGTGGTGCAAGGAAAGTTTTCCCGGCTTCATTACAACATCATAATGGCCGGCCTCATCACCCGACCTGAACCCGCTGGATTATTCCGTTTGAGCCTACTTGGAGTCCAAGGTCAACTCTCGCTCCCACTCAAATATTGATTCCCTGAAGAATGCCCTTCAGGCAGAATGGGACAACATCGGAGTCGAATACCTACGTACAGTGGTAGAGGCGTTTCCAAAGAGACTTCGAGCTGTAGTTCGAGCAAAAGACGATAGTTTGAGCTGAACTTTCGCGTGAATGTTGTCATTTATGTTGTTGATAAAATATGTTAATTTGAGATGATTTTCTCTGTTTTGAAAAAAGGTATAACAATTCCAATTTGTAACACTATTTATGGACCACCCTGTATACAGGGTGACCATAAATTACCTGGACAAATGTAAATGTCTGTATTTCCTTTCAAAATGAAATTCATATCTTGGTATCATAACATACTTCATCACAATATATAACCAACAGTTATGCACAATCATGTTCGATATGGCCGCCTCTAGCGCGAACGCATGCTTTGAGACGAAGCTCGTATCCACATGCCAGTGACCGCAGGTTGTCGACGGTCGGTCTCTCCTCGGACTTCTTTGACATGGTCTTGTCCGGGAGAGAGTGCTTTGCATCGCCTACGGGATCACATTTTTAAGGTGTGGCCTTTCGTGGCTTTGCATAAGCATTTTAGTTATTTCTTTCGCTACTCATTGTTTCTTATTCACAATGAGTCTATAGTTCCTTGATAGAGGTAGTGGTCGGCCTTTGATCCACCCCATATACTCCATATACCGATCAATTCTCCAGCATTATTGTGTTCCATCAATCAGGTTGATGATCTGTTGTTGTTTCGGTCTTCGAATACTGTTTCGAGAAAACCTTCACTCCGTACCTTGCTTTCTGCATGTTTTTCTGGACTGCGAAAAAAGGAAAAAAACAAACAAATCTACCTTAGGCACGGATAATTCTCAACAGATCGCGGTATGGTAGCCGCTTACCGTTTAACCCTACGTATCTCCCGAGGTCCCTAAGGCCCCAGGAGTTCTTAGTTTGTTCTAGGAACACTTTGAGTATTTCTGCCGTTGATACGGCTGTGGTATATTTGCTACTCGAACAACTTGTTTCAGGGATAAAAGTTTATTCCAGACAATACACATATAATCACAGTGCTGTCTATTCCGGGCTGCCCTCCGCGATGCTCTCTTCTGCTGGATCTGCAATCTTTTCCGCCGCTTTTAGTCTGCGGCGCAACTCGCGGAGGGCTTCTTTAAGTGTAGCATTCTCTTCTTCGAGGGCCACTGTCTTCTCTCTCAAGACTCCAAGCTCGGCTTCCGATCTACCGTTATCTCCTGAAACAGCCGTTCTTATTGATAGGTATTACAACTTCTTGTCTATTCCGCCAATCAAAAACCTCTTAACCATTACCTGCTATCTTGCGAAGGTCAGCGATCAGGCGGTTCGTGAATGTCGCATGCTTGCTGACTCGACCACCGAAGCTCAAGTTCTCGAGGAGTTTCTTCACTCCGATACGGTAGACCTTCGGCTTCTCGACTGCCTCCGGTTCACTTAGCTTCGTCACTTTGCCCATTATTCCTAAACATGTGGTAAGTTTCTACTCCTAATCGCTTATAGACCTTTCGAAAGCATTTGACACCGTTAACCATCGATTCCTCATTCACAAGTTGATATGTCATGGTGTTCACTCATCTCTTCTTATTACCTCATTCCTCAGTAACAGGAATGCACAAGTTCAAGTTGATGATGTATTGTCTGGAAGTTTACCCTACCATTCCGGAGTGCCTCAATGCAGCTGCCTTGGACTTCTATTATTTACCATTTTCCTTAATAACATCATCAATATCATTCCCGAAAACGTTCATTGTTTTTTATATGCAGACGATATTAAATTGTTTTCGGTCGACCCACTATCTCTTCAAGCAGCCTTAGATTGTGTGTCTGAATACGCTCAAATGTGGTCCCTGTCAATTTCTACCCCAAAATGTTTCGTTATGTATTGTGGTAGCAGCAATCGTAAATTCTCATACTCGATTGACGGAAACTTTCTACCACCACAAACACTGGTTAAAGATCTTGGAATCACGTTCGACTCCTCATTGCCGTTCTCTATCTGAATCAACGCTATGTGTAAGAAAGCGACGAGACGGATGAACCTGATACTACGAGCGCTAACCCTTAAAATCGGCTCAGGTAAGTATAATATTTGGGGTCCTTATTCAATGATATAGAAACATTTTGTGAATGTTTATTCTATTTATCTGACTCGCAGTTGTTTTCGGCTTCTCAACTTTTTTGGTTAACTCAGGCTTCTTCTTTTTTACCTAGAATAAAAAATGGCTTGACATGGCGAGTTACACATCTATTTCTTGCGCAGAGACAAGGACACCACACACAAATACACGAGAACATTTTGCTTTAAGTAAATCTGTTAGGAGATTTTTCCTCCGTGAAAGAAAAAAACTTTTAAAAAACTCCAAGAGTTGATAATCATAACCCTTGAAATCGGCTAAGGTAAGTATCATATTTGGGGTCCTTATTCAATGATACAAAATTATTTTGTGAATTTTTATTAAATTTACCTGATTTTTAGGTGGTTTCGACGCCTTCCCTTTTTTGTTCTCCTCAGGCTGCTTCTTTTTGCCCTAGCTCCTTTTGGCCCTAGAATGAAAAATGCTAAAGCTTGGCATGGCGAGTTACATATTGAATTTTTGCACAGAGACAAGGACACCACACAAACACACGAGAACATTTTGCTATAAGTAAATCTGTTAGGAGATTTTTTCCTCTGTGAAAGAAAAAAACTTTTAAAAAAACTCCAAGAGTTAATAATCATAACCCTTAAAATCGGCTCAGGTAATTTTTAAGCTTTTAAAAGGGGCTGAAGGCCATGGATTATACGACACGTAGACTGCGCGGACGAAACATGTTCGCCCTCGGAGGGGACTGAGAGGAGATAATGGATAATGATCAAATGCGGAGAGCTAATGGTTCCGGAGATATTTAAACAAAGCAAATAAAATTAGTATAGTAGAGTCTATACAGGGAAAACTCGGGACAATTCTTTAGATTTTTGAGACTGTGTGATGGTCGAGACATGTTGGATGTGGGGCGGCGGAGTCTTGCTTGTACCCAGCGGCGTCTTGACCCAGTCGGTTTCTTAGTATATGGAGAAGTAGAAGCTTTGGACGTCTGAGCTGGGAGTTGCCTGGTCGGTTCCGGAGACGGATTTGCGAGAGCTCGTGATTTCGGAGAACAGAATCTCAAACTTGGGTAATTAAACCTTATAATATTTGGAGCCCTTATTCAACGATAAAGAAACATTTTGTGAATGTTTATTCTATTTACCTGACTCGCAGTTGTTTTCGGCTTCTCAACTTTTTTGGTTACCTCAGGCTTCTTCTTTTTTACCTAGAATGAAAAATGGCTTGACATGGCGAATTACATATCTATTTGTTGCGCAGAGACAAGGACACCACACACAAATACACGAGAACATTTTGCTTTAAGTAAATCTGTTAGGAGATTTTTCCTCCGTGAAAGAAAAAAAACTTTAAAAAAACTCCAAGAGTTAATAATCATAACCCTTGAAATCGGCTAAGGTAAGTATCATATTTGGGGTCCTTATTCAATGATAAAGAAACATTTTGTGAATGTTTATTCTATTTACCTGACTCGCAGTTGTTTTCGGCTTCTCAACTTTTTTGGTTACCTCAGGCTTCTTTTTTTTACCTAGAATGAAAAATAGCTTGACATGGCGAATTACATATCTATTTGTTGCGCAGAGACAAGGACACCCCACAAACACACGAGAACATTTTGCTTTAAGTAAATCTGTTAGGACTTTTAAAAAACTCCAAGAGTTAATAATCTCAAGACCAAGTCCATCCCCGTTCTGCTGCGTGCTTGGAAGACGTACTTCTTACCTCTACTTGAGTACGGAAGTGAAGTGTGGGCTCCTATGTCTATTGGCCTCGTGAATGAAATTGAGAGGAGACAACGATCTTTTACCCGTCGCATTCTCTTTAGAAACGGCATTATTGATCTCAGCTACTGCGAACGTCTAGATCTATTAAAACTTTCATCTCTAGAGCATCGGAGAGCCGTTGCCATTCTACATACATATGCCTTATTAATAAATGTTTGCACGGAAATGCTGAATTGGACACAACTTATCTTTACAAGTTGCAGGATTCCACGTACAGTCGTAGAATATCTCACTCTTTAAGAATTTTATTATCGATCAAGCTTAAGGATTCTAGAAACACATTTATGTCACGCTTAATTGATGTCTGGAACCACTTACCTAACGAAATCGTTACATTGAAATCATCTCAAGCTTTTAAAACCTCTATATAGGGATAGTTTGGTTGAAGATCCTTTGGGTCCGAGTTTCCTCGTCCACACACGCACCACTTGTAGGCGATCTTCTTCGCGTGCTTAAAACCTTTATCTCATATCTTTCTAGAGATGAAATCGTGCCTAGTTCTTTAATCCGTAATTGGATTTAGTTTTTTTTCTTCATTGTTTATTCTCCTGTATAACTATGTCACGGTTCATTTTTACCTACTACTCTTCTCAGTGTGAACTTGCCACCTTCTTTTTGTTACTATTATTACTACCTTTCTCGAAGCTCAAACTCCCGGTGCTTGCTTGTATGAATTACCTAAACTGATATCACTTATGTGACAGTGATCCACTTTGCACACCTATCCTGGAATAAAGATTGATTGATTGACCCTTCTTTGTAATTGTGTCCTTTATACATTTGCCGTCTTTTTGTTCCAAGCGAGTAAATAGTATAATAGTGCAGAGCAGTCTTACATAATAAACTTACAATGCGAACCAGCCCGGCAACCTCTTTCTAAAATTTAATAGCTTTCAACGCACTTTGTTACTTGGGAGGACACACTTTACTTGGAGGGCAGGTTACTTTTCAGTGATTTTTTTCGCTTAGGCCTAGGTAAAATGTATGCTTAAGAGGCCGTACGGCTTAGGAAAGAGCCCATATAGAACAATTAGCCACAAATATTTAGTTTTATCCAGTCAAATCGAGTGATTTGGCTTAGCTGTTTCCAGCTATTATGCACTGTTTTTTCGCTTAGGCTTACGGAAAAGTTTACGCTAACGAGGCCGTATGGCTTAGGTAACGAAATCGCATGAGAAAATTTCTCATATCATCAACTTTTTTTCAGTTCAATAACTGAATTTGTCAAAAATAAAAATCCCCCAAAGTAAAAAGCGTCCCCCCTAAGTAAAATTGTACCACTCTCAAAAAGTACATGAAAGAAAAAGGCTATTTGATATTTGAAAAATTCTACTTTAGATTTTATCTGCGTTTCTCCATTGTTAAAAAAATCAGGTAAACTAACTTCTCTGAAAGGAGCAGTGGAGCGAATGGGCTCTGCCGTCATCCGTTTCCGTACTCAATCAAAGGTTTTAGAGCTTTCTAGGAGCTCAAATATCTGAAAAGAGACAGTAATTTAGTAAATTCGATTTTTCAACGCGGAATCGTAAAAAAAGCTATTTCAAAACAATATAATTACTCGAAAGCATATAAAGACAAGTTCTAAAAGAAAGAACCCGGAATTCCGAGTATTTTCTTTTATCGAAAACCGTAAAACTTTCTTGCGAGGGAAAGAAGAGAAAGAAACCGCGCGAGGGGCTTTGTAGATCATTGCCTAATGATTGGCTCAGCAAAAAACTTTGACGAGTTTCAATTATGACAACATAAAGTTCTCAAGTGCAAGTAAAAAATCTGAATTTATATGCTGAATTCAAGTTCAGTGAGTTTGAGAAGCTCGTATGCACGTCCGCGTGATTAACTGTCTTTGGGAAAACAAAGAGAAAGCTTGAAAAAAAAAATTTTTTTTTGCTGAAGTTACTTCAACTTGACACGTGCGCGCAAACTTTCCGTTAGACTATCGCACCAGATTCAAACATATCACTCGGAACTTTACTTTTAATCTTTAAAATTTCCGGATTTAATCTGACTCTTTAAACAGCTTTTAATAATTTATCTACATTTTTCAATGCAAAATTGTGGCGATAAGCACAGAATTAAGAGCACAGACTTTTAATTTTTTCTAGCTCTTCTCACAACTCTGAAAAACACAATTGGGCTATGGTGGATGAGTGTGGTCCCGTCGAATTCACATTTTTTGGCATGCAACTTTTTCTAGAGCATAGCTCACCAGAACTTGTCAAAAAATTTAAAAACGACCGCTCGGCCGAGCGGGGGGCTTAGACAAATGAGAAGCAAGCGAGAGCTGAACGGCAAAGAAATTAGAGAATCATTATTCTAAGCCCCCCGCTAGGAACACCGGTCATTTTTTAAATTTTTGACAAGTGCTGGTGAGTTCAGGGGTTAAGTAGTGACCGGATCGGTCCCGTCGGCGGATACATGTACACACACTTTTGACAAAAAAAACTCCCTCTCTTTTATTACCCTTTTCCTTCATCCCCTCTTCTTTTTTCCTCTAAACTTTTAGCGGCGGATACATGTAAACCCAAATTGGGCGGCTCCATTTAACCCCTGGGTGAGCTATGTTCTAGTGACTTTACGAAATAAACACGTTTCTGAGAAGTGCGAATCTGAATCTGAAGTGTTTGAGTAAGTAAAAAAATCATTTGAACAAGGAAATTTTTGAATATTGTTTGCAGTATCTAAACAAAACGTGATTCATCATCAAAATACTGTATGAAAATGTTAGCACAAAAAAATCTTTATTAGAACACGTAAATTTCCAATAGAATGATAACAAATATAAGCATCTGACCATCTGAAAAAAAAAAATATCGAACAAACGTTTTCTGACTTAGCTGCCTCCACTCTACAGTACCTCTCTGACTTAGCTGCCTCCACTCTACAGTACCTCTCTGACTTAGCTGCCTCCACTCTACAGTACCTCTCTGACTTAGCTGCCTCCACTCTACAGTACCTCTCTGACTTAGCTGCCTCCACTCTACAGTACCTCTCTGACTTAGCTGCCTCCACTCTACAGTACCTCTCTGACTTAGCTGCCTCCACTCTACAGTACCTCTCTGACTTAGCTGCCTCCACTCTACAGTACCTCTCTGACTTAGCTGCCTCCACTCTACAGTACCTCCAAATAATTTCTCTATTTCTTGACAAATTTAGTCATTGAATTGACAAAAAAAAAAAATAATATGAGAAATTTACTTATGCGGTCTCGTTAGCATAAGCGGTACGGCCTCGTTAGCGTAACCATTGCCTAAGCCTAAGCGAGAAAAAAACAGTGGATAATGGGTTGAAAACATGATTTTTTTCACATATTCAAACACTTCAGACCCAGCTTCGCATTTCTCATAAAGTTTTTAGCTCGTGAAGTAACCCTAGAAACAGTTTCATGCAAAAAATGCGAATTCGAGGCCTTTACTAAAGCACGCCGCGCACGCTTCGTCAATGGTTTATTAAACATTCGCACGTATGCTGCTTGATATGGCATGATATTATTGGAGAAAATTCAAATTTTTTGGAGAAATTCAATTATAGTGTGAAACACAATAGTGCGTCAAACACTCTTTCTCTCTTTCCCGCGCATTGGCGTGCATTAGGGCCATTATGAAAGCACACCGTGCACACTGTGCGCACTGTACACTGTACAAATGCACGCTGCACACTGTATAATTACAAATGCACGCAGAGGCGCGGGAAAATTCTTAACTCAAACACTCTTTCTATCTTTCCCGCGCCTCAGCGTGCATTTGTAATTATACAGTGTGCAGCGTGCATTTGTACAGTGTACAGTGCGCACAGTGTGCACGGTGTGCTTTTGTAATGACCTGCATTAGTAATGATTTGGCGTGCAGGCGTGCACTTACACCCGCCTTGACTGTTTTTTGTCAATAGCTAGAATCAAATGAGTTTTTAGCAAATCGACCGCCTTGCTTCATCATAGTTCTAACCACACTGAAACGAACTACCAACTGTGATTCACGGCCTTTAACAAACCTCACCCCCTCACCCTCTCACACCCTCACCCTTTCACTCGCGTCGCGGCTCACCTCACGCTCGCGTCAGCGGAACCTAAAACACGGCTTCAACTTTAAAACGGCTTAGTTCAATTAATTACATTCATGACTTTCATGACTGCTATTCGTCAGGTTTTTTCACTGTAAAAAATTTTTTTCCTTGTAAGTAAGTCAGACGTATGACCCATGGAACCACTGGTAGGGAAGGGTGTCCCTAAAGTGAAACAGTGCTTGTTAGGCAGAGGCCACGTTTGATTGATGAATTGTAATTGTCATTTCATTTCATTTTGTCATTTCTTCTGTTCTTCATTTCTTCTGTTCTTCATTTCTTCTGTTCTTCACATTTCTTCTGTTCTTCAAGTGCCAGAGATGGTTGTGTCAAGTCATTTTGTTTTCCGATGAATTTCGACTCGTGGTGCGTGAGTGCGTTGGTACCGCCCATTGTTTTGAATGTATTTATTCGTTTCGCTATTGCCTTTGGAGCATAATTAGTTGAATTTTAATAAGTTCTATGTATTCGGCTCATCTTTTTTCACGAGACTTGACTCTGTTTTGAAGACTTGACTCCAGGCGTCTATTGGTATAGCCTTTTTCGAGCTAATCCCGTTCAGATATCGCTTTCTAGTTATTGATTATCAATTACATTGTCTGTTTTTTGCATCAAACCAAAAATAAGTTTCTATATAACTCTGCTATTTTGTCAAATAATGGAAACTACAAGTCTAGTTAAAATAAGTTTATTTTGTTGAGAAAAAGTCGCAGAAGAATATCTTCGCTTTATCTCGGAACTTTCGTGTTCAATTTATTCGCAGTTATTTTCTCTCGAGTATTGCCCTACTTTTTATAGAACAAAAATTTGGTTCCAGGTGTGTGTTGGGTATGCTACCAAGTGATTCGGACAAGCGCTACTTCGCTGCGAATCAACAAAACAACTTGTTCCCACATCCTCTGGCATCGCCTGTCAAGTTGCACAATGCCGTCAGTTTTTCTCTCCCTTCCATACTAGCTTTTCCGTGCTTGTTTTGAATAAGGGTTACATTTCTTTTCCAAAAATTTCTTTCGAAATTGCTCAAATGATGACAAATGTAGATGATTTGGGCGAAAACGAACAATGATATCAGTCTTTGTTATTAACCAGATTTTGAATGCTACAATTAATAGATGCATATTTGACAACCAGCAGAGCGCTTTAAAACCTTTTTTATATATCTGTGATTTTTTTCGATGACTTTTCACACTTGGTTCGCTAGCGTCATAACTATGGTTATAAAGGGTTTCTGCTTAACATGTATTAAGTAAACCCAGCTGATCGGGTTTCTGCATCCACTTCAACGCATTTTAGTTTTTATTAAACCTTAATTTTTTTAGAGTGCTGGTAAGCTATGCCGCTTTTTACAATATGGGTCCAGATCGACGTCCTCCCCCCCCCCCCCCCGATGGGGAGAGGACGTCGATCTGGACCCATATTGTAAAAAGCGGCATAGCTTACCAGCACTCTAAAAAAATTAAGGTTTAATAAAAACTAAAATGTGTTGAAGTGGATGCAGAAACCCGATCAGCTGGGTTTACTTAATACATGTTAAGCAGAAACCCTTTATAACCATAGTTAGGACGCTAGCGAACCAAGTGTGGAAAGTTGTAGTCGCCTTTGAATTTCTGAGCAGATAAATTCAAGGATAAATCCTTTTCTCTCTACTTGTGAAATTGCCACGCGGGACTTTAATGACCTTTACTTCACAGAAACAAACAAACAAATGAAGAAAATAAATGGAGAACGATAAATTACTTGAATAAAGTAATTACTGAATTAGAATGCCAGAATAGAAAGCTAGATAAATGAACTGGGAGTCTTAACTGAAAACTCCTTTCCCAACTCCCCCACCCCTACTCTACTCAAACCCGGACTTCAGCCGCCGATCTGCTTGTGGTCTGCTTGGCGTCGCCGTGTTGGATGGAGTCGTGTAGAGAGACGCTTGTGGGGAGGAGTTGACCTTGGATGGGATTGCCCGTGGGAGAGAGAGTCCGCCCACTCAAACTTGGGTAATTAAACCCTTTGGTTTAATTAACATAAAACAAACAAACACGCACGAAACGCGCCTAGCCAAACACTAGCTAGATGTGAAAGAGAATGGAGAAGAGGCACGAAGGCCAGAACATTAATGATGAGAATTTTCAATGGGCTATCAAAAATATTCTAACTCCATAAACTTGGAGAAAATGCTCCTAGAGCACTCAAAACACACTAGTGCACTAGATGAGGCTAGGAGGAGGCAATGTTATTACATAATAACATAATGAAGTATAGAATATATAGAATATATTACTATAAATTAGAATTCTATAAATTCTAAAATGAAAAGGCGTAGCTAATGAAGATAAGGGAATAAAATGAAGGCGATGATTAAATGAATCATCGAGAAGGAACTAGCGCGCGCGTGGCGAGCTTTTACCGTAACTCATTAGCTAGAACAACACTAAAAATGGGTCATTAAAACACGGATTTGATGACATTGGGGCCCCGGGCCAGAAGTAGGGATTTAGGGTCGAGGGCGGAGAATTGGATTGAGGGCGCACGTCGCCAGATGATGAGCACCGGAGCGTCGCGAACATCGTGCCGAGTAGTCCTTGGACGGCTTCATTTCTCTCCCTGGTCGTGGTACTTCAACTCGAAAACAGCATCTTAGTCATTTGATCCAGAGCTTCCATTTCTAAACAAATGAAGCTCATTCTTCGCGCATTTCCTCTCTATTCCAAATTCTAGACCATTCCGCTTATAATTCTTCAATGATTCTCGAATTGCATTCTTATTGAAATCTCTTCATGATTATCATTATAACTGGTCACTGGGTGAGACTGGGGCCCGGGCGGCCTGATTATTCATTTCCGAACAAGTTGCCAATACGCGGGGTAACCTTGCAAGCGATTCACAACCTCTAATAGGTCTCAAATTCGTGCTTTCTGGCGTCATTACGTGAGTTCCTTCGCCAGAGGTCTCAGCTATCCGCCACAATCTTTCGTACATTCTTCGGCCCTTGGGAAGTTCCATCCATGGTCGATTCTTCATGTCTGTCGGCCCGCTGCCAGGGTCGTATTCTTTTTCCCTTTTCCTTTCACGATAGTCACAAGTTACGTGGCGTCTCTGACGGTCTAATCCTTCGCGACTCATAGACAGCTTGTTGAGGGCTCTACCCTCCGTGCGGCATTTCGCACCTATTTCTTCTTTCTTGCCATGAACGAGGTCACGCAAGTAGGGAACAGCTTCGGATGAGCATCTCAAAGAAGCTCTAGTTTCCTTTCCGTTGGCGCGATAATTGACTTTCGGGTGGTTTTGGAGAGTGTTGTTCACTTCTTTCCGGACCGTATCTCTGTCGATGATTGGAGCAACGATTATTGAGGACTTAGGCTCAACCTTTGACCCTGTGGCTATCCACCCGAGAATCGAAGGTAGAAGTATGTGGCCACTCGGAAGCTTAAATCTGCGCTCATCGACATCAGTGACCTTTAAGTAATCTTCATTGCCAATCAGCAGCTGCGGCTTCATGATACTTATCCTGTCACATTTATCGGCCATTCTCAACTTCCGACGTCGAATTTCATCCACATCTGCTAGTGGGAGCGGCGGGAATTTCAGTGAACCCAATAATGGTTCAGATAATCCCAGGGCTTCAATGGTCATCCGTTCCCCGGTGACACTTTGGAGCATTACTTCGTAGATGGGATAGGTTTTCAGACCTTCCGTGTTATCTCCCAGTCCGCATAGAGAAGACTCGCAGTCTCGTAACTTCCGCAGCGAGAGTTTCTCAGCCAGGACCCTTGATATTAGGCTCATACTGGCCCCGGTGTCCATTAAAAAGGCTACTCTCTTGGTTTTTCCATGTGCAGTTCCTCGTGCAGTTACCCGACCGGCTTGTAGTCGCGGCGAGAAGGTGCCAAACTTCTCACGGCTTTGGTTTAATAATACCCTCTGACGTTCCTGTTGCCTCAATTCTGCCTCTTGTCTCTGAACATGTTCCGTCCTACCGTCTTCTCCTCGACGGTTTAGTTCCTTCCGACGTTCAATTTCATATCCTTTGTGAGACTGCTTCCTAGTTGCCCATTGCATGCATACAGATATGTCGTGCTCCTCGTCACAATTCGGACACTTGACGTCACATCTGTGCACGGTACTATGTGGCTTGAGGCAGGCAATGCAGACGCCACGTTGCTTGAGAAATCGGATTCTGTCCTTAACTAGGCGCAAAGTGTAACAATCCCTTGATATTTTATGCCTCCCACAGTAGACGCAGCTTTGTTTTGCGGTTGGTCTCTGAATTTTCCTTGCGGTGTTTGGATGGCTTTCAGTCGGATCTCCTCTCACAAAATTTCTGATTTGCCTCTGACCATTTGGTATGGCCCTTCCAACTGGAACATTCATTGGCGAAACGAAGCGCTCCTCTGCTCTGTTTACCGTCAGGACGTTTATGCATTCTTTTGAATAACTCACTGTGTTACTCGCAGCCGGGTCGTTCATCGATGCGACGAACATTTCTTCTCTTATTAAGCTTTCAGCTTTATCCAGAATCGACTTCACTGTGATGTTCTCCGCTTGGTAAGTGAAACGGTGCAATTTGTCTTTCAGCTGCGGTTGGAACTTCCTGGTTATCATTTCTTGTAGTGTGATGTCTTTCTGGATGCTCTCGCGAGTTCTTGCCATCCGTGCTACTAAAGCTTTCAGTGTCAACGTTAGACAGAGCTGGTCGTTCCATGAGTAGCTAGCTGCTGTCAATGTCTCAATTTGTACTGCCAGCGTTCTCTCGTCGCTCTGCTTCATTCCAAAACTTTCCTTCAGAAGATCCATGGCTGACGTATAACCGCTTGCAGTAATTGGAAACTGAGTAATTGCAATCCTCGCAGTTCCCTGGACACAACTCAGAAGGTAGCTCATTTTTTCCGCGTCCGAAACGTCTGCTCTCGAGTGCACCGTTTCATTAAACCTTTCGAACCATTCTGGAAATTCCAAGCAGTTCCCATCAAACACTGGCAAAGGTAGCGGAGGTAAGCGAGGTAGTCGTGACAGTGCTGCTGTCTCCTGCTGGAACCGCCGCTCTTCTATTGCGCTACTTGCATTGTGGGCTGAATTCTCTCCAGCAAGTCTATCGGCAGCGTTTGTAGAACCTTGCTGTGATACTGCGATTTGCGCTTCCGTTTCCAATTCGGAGCGTAGAAACTCCAGATCCAGAAGTGCGACTTCCACGTTTGACTCAACCGTAGCTAGGAATCTCTCTGCATCTTCTTTTATCCAAGAATCAAACGCTGTTGTATAGCCGATTTTCTCTGCTGCGTTCTTGACCTTAGACAAGGTTTTAGTCAAGTCTTCGTATGCCTTCTTGTAGTGGTCTCTGCTCATGCCAAGCCTCCTTATGAGGACTTTTACTTCTCGGAGCAGCGACGCGTTTTCTCTCAGTCGGGACGAGCGGTTCTCCAGATTCGTATTCAGATTCAGATTCGGATTCAGATTCATATTCAGATTCATATTCAGATTCTCCAATCGTTCCTTCTGCTGGAAGTGCGACTCGAGGATCTTGTACTGTCGAGCGAGGTGGCTTTGCTGAGGCAGGCAATCGATGTCGATCTCCTCTTCTTCGGCCATTTTCGCTTCAGTGTTGTCCGATTCCGAAGACCTTGGGCCCGTATGCACCATGTAGTCGCCTTTGAATTTTTCAGCCGTCGATCTGCTTGTGGTCTGCTTGGCGTCGCCGCGTTGGATGGAGTCGCGTAGAGAGACGCTTGTGGGGAGGGGTTGACCTTGGATGGGATTGCCCGTGGGAGAGAGTGTCCGCCCACTCAAACTTGGGTAATTAAACCCTTTGGTTTAATTAACATAAAACAAACAAACACGCACGAAACGCGCCTAGCCAAACACTAGCTAGATGTGAAAGAGAATGGAGAAGAGGCACGAAGGCCAGAACATTAATGATGAGAATTTTCAATGGGCTATCAAAAATATTCTAACTCCATAAACTTGGAGAAAATGCTCATACGTCTGACTTACTTACAAGGAAAAAAATTTTTTACAGTGAAAAAACCTGACGAATAGCAGTCATGAAAGTCATGAATGTAATTAATTGAACTAAGCCGTTTTTAAGTTGAGGCCGTGTTTTAGGTTCCGCTGACGCGAGGGTGAGGTGAGCCGCGACGCGAGTGAAAGGGTGAGGGGGTGAGAGGGTGAGGGGGTGAGGTTTGTTAAAGGCCGTGATTCACTAATTTTTCTGCTGCGTCGGATCGAAAAACCTTTTGGCACTGTTTGCGTTTATGAAAAACCCTACCAGAGGTCCCATGGGTCAGATAAGAGTGGCATTTTTTGATACGGTCTCGTTAGCCTAAGCCGTACGGCCTTGTTAGCGTTAACTGTTGCCTAAGTCTAAGCGTTTTTTTAATGTAAAAATAATTATTTAATGTAAAAATTGTTTTATTAATGTAAAATTTTTATTTGTAAATGTATATAAGTAAGACGTATGACCAATTGAACCTTTGGTATGAGGGGGGGGGGGGGGGTGGTTAAACGCAAAAAGTGCCGACAATTTATTTAAATAGATGAGTGAGGTTCTGGAGGCTTGAAAATAGATGTGGTCGCAGCGCTCACTTCTCTCATCACTCTCCTCATATCTTCCAAGATTACGGTTCGCCGCGACCCGTACTCTCTCAACGGAGAGCGGAGTCAACAAGACCACTCAATTCGATGATCTCTTCCAATCTCCATCACCTGACACACGTGACAAGAATACTTTCTTGTCAGCAATCGGTGAGGTATTTTGTGTTTATTCCTAAAGTTCCAGTTTGTTCAGAGATGAATTTATCGAATGATTTGCCTGTAGTTGTTAGGTAGGATTCTAAAACTTTTGATCCATCACTTAATTTTTCTTGTTTTAAATATACCTTTGTTATGGCTTGAATAAGGTCAGTTGCAGGTGCATTTAAGGAAGGTCGTTCGAGAACACACGTAGAATTCATAAACACTGCTTTGAAGTTCATCAAGGAATATAAAGCACACAAGGATTTGGACACCTACAAAGCTCTCTTGAATGTATTTCCTAAAGGGAAAATGATCCCTCAAAATACGTTTCAGGTTAGACATGATTATCATTTTTGAAATGTGTGTTTTTAACGCATGTTTCTAACATTTTTTCTGCTTGCAGAGAATCATGCTCCATTACCCGCAGCAGCAGAATTGTTGCGTGAAAGTCTTGGATGAAATGGAGTGGCACGGTAAGGTATGTTGAATGTTTTCGAAAAATTTGTTTTTACTGAAGCTTTCGTGGGGGCGAAGGTGGAGAAGTGTGATCCCTTCGAATTCGGCTATTACTAAAGCACGCCGTGCACGCCAAATCATTACTAATGCACGCCAATGCGCGGAAAAGAGTGTTTGACGCACTATTGTGTTTCACACTATAATTGATTTTCTCCAAAAAATTTGAATTTTCTTCAATAATATCATGCCATATCAAGCAGCATACGTGCGAAAGTTTAATAAACCATTGACGAAGGGCGACGTTTCAAATAAAGCACATGGGGTGGAGTTAAGAATTTTCCCGCGCTTTGGCGTGCATTTGTAATGATTTGGCGTGCAAGCGTGCGCGGCGTGCTTTAGTAAAGGCCTCGAATTCGCATTTTTTGCATGAAACTGTTTCTAGGGTTACTTCACGAGCTAAAAACTTTTCAACCCATTATCCACTGTTTTTTTCTCGCTTAGGCTTAGGCAATGGTTACGCTAACGAGGCCGTACCGCTTATGCTAACGAGACCGCATAAGTAAATTTCTCATATTATTATTTTTTTGTCAATTCAATGACTAAATTTGTCAAGAAATAGAGAAATTATTTGGAGGTACTGTAGAGTGGAGGCAGCTAAGTCAGAGAGGTACTGTAGAGTGGAGGCAGCTAAGTCAGAGAGGTACTGTAGAGTGGAGGCAGCTAAGTCAGAGAGGTACTGTAGAGTGGAGGCAGCTAAGTCAGAGAGGTACTGTAGAGTGGAGGCAGCTAAGTCAGAGAGGTACTGTAGAGTGGAGGCAGCTAAGTCAGAGAGGTACTGTAGAGTGGAGGCAGCTAAGTCAGAGAGGTACTGTAGAGTGGAGGCAGCTAAGTCAGAGAGGTACTGTAGAGTGGAGGCAGCTAAGTCAGAGAGGTACTGTAGAGTGGAGGCAGCTAAGTCAGAGAGGTACTGTAGAGTGGAGGCAGCTAAGTCAGAGAGGTACTGTAGAGTGGAGGCAGCTAAGTCAGAGAGGTACTGTAGAGTGGAGGCAGCTAAGTCAGAGAGGTACTGTAGAGTGGAGGCAGCTAAGTCATTGAGGTACTGTAGAGTGGAGGCAGCTAAGTCAGAAAACGTTTGTTCGATATTTTTTTTTTTCAGATGGTCAGATGCTTATATTTGTTATCATTCTATTGGAAATTTACGTGTTCTAATAAAGATTTTTTTGTGCTAACATTTTCATACAGTATTTTGATGATGAATCACGTTTTGTTTAGATACTGCAAACAATATTCAAAAATTTCCTTGTTCAAATGATTTTTTTACTTACTCAAACACTTCAGATTCAGATTCGCACTTCTCAGAAACGTGTTTATTTCGTAAAGTCACTAGAACATAGCTCACCCAGGGGTTAAATGGAGCCGCCCAATTTGGGTTTACATGTATCCGCCGCTAAAAGTTTGGAGGAAAAAAGAAGAGGGGATGAAGGAAAAGGGTAATAAAAGAGAGGGAGTTTTTTTGTCAAAAGTGTGTGTACATGTATCCGCCGACAAGTTCTGGTGAGCTATGCTCTAGAAAAAGTTGTGAAGACCTCGTCTACCCAGCCGGAGACCTACGGCGGGCAATCTACAACAACAAGAAAAAGTTGCATGCCAAAAAAAAGCGAATTCGACGGGACCACACTCATCCACAATAGCCCAATTGTGTTTTTCAGAGTTGTGAGAAGAGCTAGAAAAAATTAAAAGTCTGTGCTCTTAATTCTGTGCTCATCGCCACAATTTTGCATTGAAAAATGTAGATAAATTATTAAAAGCTGTTTAAAGAGTCAGATTAAATCCGGAAATTTTAAAGATTAAAAGGAAAGTTCCGAGTGATATGTTTGAATCAAAAGTGCTTAATCCTTTTTTTTTTGTTGAAAAAAATTCTCAGAGCGTAAAGCCGAAAAACGCAGTCATTTATCAACGTTTCAGAACAAGATAAGCTTAAAGTGATTTTTCCAAGTTAGAAGCCTGTGAGCCCTTCTGAGTGCTAGGAAGAATGCCTATGAAGTCGTCTGTTCAGTTTTGTGAACTGCAGGAATCTGTCCAGACAAAGAGATACATGACATCGTGGTCAATGCCTTTGGAGAATGGAACTTTGCGACAAAAAAAGTTACTTTTATTGAAAGTTTCTGCCTAATTAGTGCTTTTATCCTCAAAATATCGCACGAATAGGGTTGACGCCGAACCAAGTCCTCTTTGTGAGACATCGCGTTAGTTTGAGCAATCGAATTCTACGCCCAGGAAAAATTCGAATAATGAGGTTCAAAAGTCCATTAGAGCTATGTGAAACATAGGTAAAAATGTCTTGATTTTTCAATAGGTCGATCGCCAAAGTCATGATGGATCGTTAGAATTCAACTTTCACTTTGCAAAGTAATCTATCTCTGCAAAGTGAAAAAAATTTTACTTCTCCAACTTTATGCTATATTTTACCACTCTCTCGCACCGCTCGTTGTTTACGTCGTGGTTTTAGAGTGATGGAGCGTTCAACGGGATCACTTTGCAGAGATTACTTTGCAAAGTGAAAAGTTGAATTCTAACGCTCGATAAGTTAAAATTTTCACTTTTAACTTTACTGACTTATGGCTAATGAAACGTTGTTTTTATGTAGAGAAATGTAGATTTTTTTCTCTTTAAATTTTAGCTGTAAAAACTGTGATATATTCATTTGGAGTGAGGAAGAGGGTAAGTCACCCTAGAACTCTGATATATTCATTTGGAGTGAGGAAGAGGGTAAGTCACCCTAGAACTCTGATATATTCATTTGGAGTGAGGAAGAGGGTAAGTCACCCTAGAACTCTGATATATTCATTTGGAGTGAGGAAGAGGGTAAGTCACCCTAGAACTCTGATATATTCATTTGGAGTGAGGAAGAGGGTAAGTCACCCTAGAAAACTTTTTTGCCATTTGGTAGTGCTTTTTCAAATTTATTAGCTTGTCTATTTTTTAGTTGAAATTACAGTAAAACCTTTCAATCAGACTCAGTAGTCGTGATTTGCAAGCTCACTCAACAGTGAAAAGCTGACAAGAATTTTACTTTGTCACTTTGTCATTATTATTATTATTATTATTATTATTATTAGAAGGCACAAAATGGGAAGTTGAATTTTCTACTGTGATATGTTGAAGGTGAAGCGCATGCTATACTGGATGCCCAAACTAAAGCACTCCAATAAATACTTGGACCGGCGTCATGTGGAAGGAAAGAATCTAAGTGCGGCAGAATTGGCAGCACTTGCACTGAGAATGATGTGCAGGGATCCAGCTACAGTAATACACTTCCAAAAGGTATTATTTCAAAGAAGCATTTTCTAATATGAGTAGACTCTGGCAAGGAGTCGAATAGATGAAAAAGTACTTGAATTCAAAAAAGAGGGGCTTAATGTAGAAACCAATTAAGGTGGGATGCTTCTGATTGGGGTCGGTTAATAGTTTTACAGTGCGTATCAATATGGCAAAGAGGCCGTCCCGTAAGCGTAAATTTTTTTTCAACAAGAGCTAGACAATGTCGCAAAGATTTACTTCAGTAAGTGAGATTTCCCCCATGGAGAAAGACCAAGAGCTCACAGTAGGCAAAAACACAAGGCCGCAATCTCGAAACACACTGGCAACAGTGGCCATTCATGACTCTACAGCCTTGAGAGCCTGTCATGGATGGAGCCGGATCATCCAGTCCGGAACCGGGTGCGACCTCAGGTGGTGGATAAACGGATGCCTTCCTACGAAGAATTCTTGCCGGGAGGTAGCGGGAGAAATCCCGCCGCGGACCAAAACTGGGTAGTATAGCTCGTCAAAGGAGGGCGATGCCGGACCGGTCTGGGCAAGCCACCGGACAAAACATCAGCCCAAACTCCGCTATACTTTTCAATGGCGAGTCGAGGTGCCAGTCAAATAGCCTATTGCCTATCTCCGGTCAACGACAAGCGAGACGTCTCTACTCCCAACCAAAATGATGCTAGGCCGGGATGACCAGCCAAGCACAAGGTCTATAGCAGGAACAGGTTGCTACAAGGATATCCGCCTTCACAAGGTGCAGCGTGACAGTCTCAGGACTGCAAAGGACATCAAAACCCTTCTCCGGACGCACCTCGTCCGAAGAACAACACGATAACCTCTCTCATTAAAGAGTGTTCATAACCAAAATTCTTCGATGCGGCCTGCTTGCCGGCAACAACAAAAACAACAACAAGGTCGCAATCGACGGGTCTCAGCAACGACAATTCGAACCCAGGGGTTGGAACGTCAAGTGCTACCGTATGATGACGGCCCTCTGCATGCTCCTCTGGCGAATCTCTGTTTTCGTATTAAAGGAATATCCTTAAATGCTGAACCCCATCTTACTTACTACATTGAATTCTCACGGCGCCTGCGTGACTCTATTGAGTAAAATTCCAGTTTCCTCGGTTCTCTGTCCCGTTCCCGGCAGGGTGTTTTTCTGACCCGCACCGCAAGTTAAAAATTCTATGCGCTTTCCAAAACCATTAAAAAACTTGAATTCTATGCGCTTTGAAAAAATTTTTCTCGGATTTTTGGTAGGAAAAGTCTAAATTATTGGAAAAATTCAAAGCCGAACTCAGAAATTTTAAAAACCTATGCACTCGAAAAAAGTTATACAGGTGCTAAGAAACATCCTGGTTCCCGTACACAGCATGAAACCCTTTGTTCAAACCCAGAGATCGATTTCCGAATTGTAGTTGCTCGGAGGCAGCGAAGAGAAGGGAGAATGGCTGACCAGTGCACAAAGTGTCGCGCAGCAGAGAATCATCCAACGACTCGCACCCAAAACACAGGTTGCAGCTCTGAATCCTCTTTTCTAAAAGATGTACTTTCATTATAGGCTATTTCGGACAGTGGTCAATCGTGAGTAGATGATACGGATCATCGATTTGTAAGATATCATAATTTTTTTTCCAATCGTGCACTCTCAGTCTCTCTTCAAAGCTTACCATCCCTCAAAATCAGCATTTTTGATGATCAGATATTTGAAGAAACAAATTTGATTCAGATTTTTTATTTATAACTATTGCACGGAATAACGATTTGTTTCCGTGGTGTAATAGTAACGCGCTTGCTCCCCGTAAAAAATAAGAGAAGTGGATAGGTTCCTTTCCGCTCAGTGGACTTGCTTTTTCCGTGTTAATTAAAAATTGAGTTTTGAACAGGCGTCGCTGCCTTAAAATTGAATTTTGAACAGGCGTCTTGGCCTTTAAACTGTGTAACTGGAAATTTAAGGTTAAAAAACTACCTATTTGAGACCCAAATGTGTAATACTCTTAAGGTCTTTTTGGACGGCCCATTCCGTGTATACGTGATGGAGCATCGCGTGGAATACATGCAAATGACGGCGAGTTCTCTCGACAAAGTCGACAAACAATTCGAGTTCCAAAAACATTCAGTCAGTTATGGATCTAATTGAACATTGCACATGAATGATGTTTTTATTGTTGTTGTTGTTTGCACATAGTTTCTGTCGAGGGGAGTCCTTTGGGATAGGTTGGTAAGGATCCTTTTGAGTCCGGAGAAATTTTGTCCGTCTACACTCGCACCGCACTCGGCGATCCTCTTCGCGAAACCCATTCGTTAACCGGAGAAGGGCAAGAGGTTATTTTAATGGCGCCTCGACTCGCCATTACAAAGTATAGGGGAGTTTTGGCTGATGTTTTATCCGGTGGCATGCCCAGGCCAGTCCGGCATCGCCCTCCTTTTACGAACTATACTATTCAATTTTGGTCCGCGACGGGCAAGCCCGCTCTCTTCAATTCACTTGTGCAAAGAGACATCCCTCTATCCGCCACCTGAGGACGCGCTCGATACCGGTGAGAATGAACCGTTGGGGGGGGGCTGTAGTACCATCGAAGGCGAGTATGAATGATGTCGAATGAATCATTGTTAACACTCATCTAAAGGAAACGAGAAGGCGGTAGTTTACATAACTTAACACTTACAAAAAATGATTGGAAGTTTTCAATGAGTCAAATTATTTAGACATAGGCGGTTCCGAATTAGTCATGACTGGTTCCGAATTAGTCATGACTGGTACCGAATTAGTCATGACGTACCGAATTAGTCATGACTGGTACCGAATCAGTCATGACTGGTACCGAATCAGTCATGACTCATGACAAGTTTGATATTTGGTCAGTTATCTTTTATTTGATATGTAAAAATAACAAACCGAGAAAAAAGTTTCGATTGTAAGATCAGCCTCGAGCTTAGAAACTTTCTCAAAGATTATAAGTTAATTGAGACGGTTTTACCCTCTTTCCTCAATTAGAGATTTGCGAGTAAAAAACCGAGAAAGATTGAGAAAAAAACAAAATAAAAGTGAGTTGTTTTTTTGTGAAACTTTTCTTACAGAGCAAAATCTATCGGGTGATGTCACACTTTTATCGCTGAACCTTAAGGGGGACCCTTATGTTTAATATTTTTCTCGAATTTTTTGTATTCTAGAATCTAGGGTCATCGCATGTTTTTTACACTAAAAAAGCGATGAAATTAATTAATAGAGCATAGAATTCAGAAAAGTGATACTCACAAATGCTGCCCTTTTTTCTATGAAGAGGATATTTGAACAAAACCGAAAAAACAACAAATTAAAATTTTTTTGAACTAAGAGTTTTTCAAATCTCAAAATTTACTCTAAAAATGCTCACTGCATGATTATTCTAACAATGCGTCTCCTATGAATTAGGAAAAGGCTCCTCACACTCGCACTCAATTACTCTTCACTAAGAGTCCAGTTGAGCTTCGAAAAAATTATTTGTTTTGAAAATGCATGAGAAAAGCATTGAATAGGTTGGAGCAAAGGTAATAATAATAATAATAGTAATTGATCTACCTTTTGCAATGCAAAAATTGGTTTCGAAAATGATGAATAGATAAACGGGCATGAAAAAAAAGTAAGTTTAACTGATCATATTCTTTTCTTTTTTTATTCAATAAAGCAAGGTGTCAGCCGAGGTTTCAACGAAGGAATTATTCTCTAAAAAGCTAAATGCAGCGAGAGATCTATTTTGCAGGACTTCTTCTTTTCGTAGATGATGGAACATACGAGAAACTCTAATAGTGAAAGAGTGAAAACGAGCTCATTATTTGTTCTCTGACTGCGCATTATTTTAGGGCTCTGCTATAGATGAATTATAAAATTTCAAAACTTTATTACTAAGGCAATCGCCCGACATAGACTCGGACAAAAAAAATTTTTTTGTAACTTTGTTTGCATAAGTTTGATAGTGAAAGGTTTAATCATTTTAGGTTAAAAGTCTTATCAGCGGTAACTCAGTCGTAATCGCTTTTTTTCTGACTTAAAACTTGAAAATGTTAACCTACCAGATTGACCTATTGAAAAGTCAAGGCTTCCGTTCCGTTGAGTGGTCGTGTTTTGGAAACTTATCTCTTATATTTACATCTTTTTTGGAATCAAAGTCATAGATTAACACAACTTTATTTTTATATCGATTGGAAGAACTATCTATTATGTCAATCGCCAATTGAGAAACATGAAAATCCTGAGGGAATACATATAAACTTGATCGCTCAAGTTATAATATAATGTTCATGCGTGATTCACAAAAAATTCTTTGTCATGATTCGATGTATCAATGGTGCATTGTCATGATTCGATGTATCAATGGTGCATTGTCATGATTCGATGTATCAATGGTGCATATTACAGTCAATTCCGGAAGAAAACTATTCAAATATGTATGAGGAATGGAAGGAGGAAAGACGGAAGGGAAGAAGCATCCACGAGCAGAGAGACGAGACCATCCTTGCTCTCGCGGCCAGCAGCAGAATATGCAATGACACTGGCAGAGACTGGCTCGATCATCTCCAACAGGTCCGCCTTGTCATCCTAATCGAGCGAAGTCGAGCCTTAAGTGATCAAGTCCTACCAAGATGACGAGACTCATTCTTAAATGTTCCAGAGCAGTCCGCGACTGAGTGAGATGCTGATTCGGATTCGACTAGAGAAAGAAGAGGAAGCATCACGAGAAAGTAATCGAGACTCGAATGCAGCAGCGACCGAATAGGGGAAGGAATAACTTGATTATATGAATCTGTTTGCTCTTCTCTGTAATGAAGCATGTTTGAGCAATGAATCTCTCCTCAGGAAACACACATATGATGGTTTGTGGTGCAATAATTAGCGACTTTAAATTTTTTTTCATTTTAGAACCCACTTAAAATGAGATAGGTTTACAAGTAGCAATCTCAACAACAAATGATATGTTAACATTTTTAACCAAGCGTTAAGTAGAAATGTCCGTAAAGTTGCGTACTTCGTACTAAAAAAATTATTCCTTTCAAGTACTCTAAAATGCGAAATAGAAGTGCAAATATTAGACAATGACTAAGTATGATATTATACAAGTAATTTACGCTCCCTGCTTTCTCAGGCACTTATGCTGCCCTGAGCAGGGGTTCAGTAGTCATATCAGAATTTGTGTCGGCGGGCCTCTGTTTATCCAAATCATAGGGGGGACCCTTATCCAAATCATAGGGGGGACCCTTATGTGAAAAAAAATCCTCCTCAGACGTACCCTTTTCTTGCACACTAAAAACCCCTGGCCCTGAAGCGAAGAGTGAAACCTAACAACATGATAATCTATAAATCAGGTTCTGAAGATAGTGCAACGACCACTCACCGACACATTAAGCTCAAGGAAAATTATGACAACATCATCGAGGGCTTCTATCGAGTGATACCTTCAGTTATAATACAAATGCGACTCACACATTAGATCGACTGTTTTGTACATGGAGATCAACATTGAATCTACTCGATCAAACATTGTTATTCAGGTATTGATTGATATCAACAAGAAGGGATATTCATGGAAAGACGACGTCATGTTCTGCTGTTACAGCGCTTCTCAGAACTTGGAATTCAACTTTCTCAAACCTCTCAATGAAAAAGTGTCTTATGTCGTACGTTCTTCGAGGGAGACTGAGGTTCACTTTTATAGAGGGGGATTTCTGAAGGACACGACGTAGCGTTGATGAACTGGGAGAGCCGGTGAATAGCCGTTGGTGTAGGATGCGTCCTCGAACATGATCAAGTAGGTGTCCGTTGCCGTCTCTGGCTGGCGTTGCACTATACCTTCAGAATAGAAACCAGTCAATAAATAAAGAGATATCAGATCGAGAAAATTAGATCAGTTAATTAATGTGAAAAAAAGATATTACCTCGATAGAAGCAAGTAGTCTGCGGATAGAGAGCGAGGACAATGGCATCCTTCGGGAAGAGGGCGTGGCCATCTCTCGTCGGGTCAGCCCGCATCTTGGGAAGCGGAATCAGGCAACTTCGCCCCAGAATCACCTAAGGAACAGTTATATACATATTATACAATACAGGACAAAGCTATCAAGAACACCGATGAAAATTACATGAGGAGCATCTAGTTTGGAATGAGCTCTAAGATTTGAATGTATTCTGGCCCGTTTTATATTGCATCTAGCAACGCGGATCCCTAACAGAATCCAAGAGCATCATTGCCATGAAAAATGGAATTTCAAAAAAAGCGCTTTCTCCTGTTTTTCGAACACATCATTCAACCCCGTCAGTTCTGAATCAATCAAATGAGTAAATACATGAACTTGCGAACTATTGAACAAGCGAGGCGACACCTCCACTGTTTTGAGAAAGGATCGCTTATCGAAGCGGAGGTCTCGAACACTTATGTCGCTCAATCATTCCTTTCCTCTCTCTCTCTTTCTCTTCTCTGCTTTACACATGCTTAGTTCAACAAAAACGACCGTTTTTACAACGGTGAAGTCTTTTAAATGAGCAGCAAGCGTGAGGTGAAGGGCAAAGAAGCGAGAGCTTCTGATTATTAAAAACTCTCCCTTTTAAAGAACAGTCGTTTCTCAAAATCCTGAACTTTAATGAAGACCTATGTTCAGTACTCCCACGCCTCTTGATTCTAGGTCCTCCGCCCGGATTGGCATCTGTTCTTGAAATTTTTGACAAGTGGGTGTGGAATATAATGTAGATTTTCTTTCCAAAGGCTTAACTCCCTCTCTGTTCTATAAATTAAGACTGAAAAACGTCGGCACTCTCTAGAAAAAACTCATCTGATCGCTCATATGTTGTAGTATACTGTTTCTAACTTCTAAAAACTAACCTTATTTTTCTGATCGTCGTCTACGTCATGGATTTCAAATTTTCCGCCACAGAGCGCAGTTTGCACCTGAAAAATGATCAGTAGGAAGTCTCATGATCTTTTAACCAGACCCCCTGACTCAACCGACGTGGAATTTAATTATGTGATATGCGAAATCGCCCGAGACATGGAGTGGAATCAATTTTTAAAAAAATTTAAATTTGGAAATTTAAAAAAATCGCTCTCTCTAGTAGAGAGTCTCTACCATCATCTTTATGTCTTTATCATGGATTGCGGAGTTACACTCCTTTCATAACGCAGTTGCTTCACGAGCATGCGTGACTAGAAAGAACGGTACTCAGACATAGCAAGAAATTGTGCCTCAGACAGCAAGAAATCGCATGGGACAATGTGTGCTCGGTTGGTTTATTGGTAACGCCCCACAAGCCCCGGTCCGGCAACGTAGGTTCTATCCCGACCGAGTGCCATTTTTGCCCGTGCGATAGATTTCTTTCGTTAACATGAGTTTTCTGAATACAACTCATGTTTGGTCATATCTTGAATGTCTGCATTGATGGAATTGGAATTCTGGATGAAATTGGAATATGGAGAGCATTGCCTCTTAAGCTAATAACTCGGGTTCACTAAATGCTAATAATCAAACTACCATTAAAAAATAGATCGAGCGACCTACAAGACCTTTTTCGAAGTAAAATGAAGAAAAACATTTTTATTCTTATAAAGAAAAGGTTGTGAGCCAGCCACTACTCACCTCAGAAAAAAAAGAAAAGAAAACCTTTCAACTTACCTAGGAAATCGACCCATTAAATTGATAAGAATACTTAATCTTTTTCCCACCTAATACATGCTTTTGACAGTCCGATTTCTGTCTGCATCATCAATAAATTTAGTTAAAATTGTAATGAGAGAAACCATCATGTGCAAAAAAAAATAGGTTGACTTCGGCTAAAACTTTTGAAATCTAGGCGGAGCCAGGGGTATTATGTGTCGCTCCAAATGGGTGTATGTACGTATCCGCCACTCAACCCCGGAAAAAAATTGAACACGAGATTGAACTAAAACCGAACCACAGAAAAAGAAGAAATTCTCACAGAACGGAAGGTTCAGAAAAGCATCAGCAAAAATCACAGCAGAAAGGCTTCTGTTATCACTCATAAAAGTAGAGATGGTATGTTCTTTCTCATCATATTGTACCTGTTAAAACGGGTCACATTCATTAATGTTGAAAAAAGTGGAAGGAACCCTGCGCGAACATGTTTTTTCCACTTGAACGAAGGCAAAATTTTTTTTTCACATTATAGTGTAGCCCGCTGGTGCGATAGTCTAACGGAAAGTTTGCGCGCACGTGGCAAGTTGAAATAACTTCAGCAAAAAAAAAATGTTTTTCAAGCTTTCTCTTTTGTCTTCCCAAAGACAGTTAATCACGCGGACGTGCATACGAGCTTCTCAAACTCAAAACTCAAACTCATCAGGGTTTTTTAGTTAATAGTTTTTTTCGAAGGGATAGCCGTAATATTTTTCGCGAAGAATTAGGTCTATTCCAAAAACGCAGGCGACGACTTTTTGAAGAAAAAAAAGTGACACACCGAACTGATTGTTTTTTTCAGTCCGAGTACTTTTTTCCGGTCCTTTTTCCAATTATTTTCCTTCCATGTACGTATTCGCCGCATAGGAGTGGCAGGTAACTACTATATTATACCTGGGCGGAGCATACAATCAAACAGTTTATAATACTCGAAATAAGAATGTGTATCAACACTAATTTACGGAAATTACAATCTTTGAATAGAGATGTAGTCCATTCAATTAATAGAGACACTTCCAGTGTGTTTCTCTAACTCATAGTGCGTGTAAAATCTATACGCTATTCAAGAAACTAGTGATAGAAATGCTTTGATTGACTGCATCCTCTCTATTAACATCTTACTCACAAATAAGATCACGAAAAACCTCAGCCAGGATCCAGTTGTCATCGACCAAAGCGGCTACGGCATCGCCCTGCTTGAGAGGAGCTCCTGGCGGGAGTTCGATTGCACCGACCGATGGAGGGGGAAATCCGTCCAAACCACCCACATACAGGGGCAGATAGAGACCCTGGAAGAGAAGAAAACCGAGGGCATGATAAACCTTAAAAAATTTGAATACAAGGAACCAGCGATGTGCCGTGTAATCAGAGGTTTTTTAGTGTGAAAGAAAAAGGGACAGACGCCCGCCGAAGGCGGAAAATTTTTTCACATAAGGGTCCCCCTTATGACTTTTCGAACAGAAACTCGCCGAAAAAAATTCACATAAGGGTCCCCCCTTAAGATTTTTCAAATAAAAAATTTTTTTTTTCATAAGGGTCCTCCCTTATGAAAAAAAAAACAGAGGCCCGCCGAAGACGAAAAATTTTTTTTTACATAAGGGTCCCCCCCTACGATTTGGAAAAACAGAGGCCCGCCGGAGGCGGAAAAATTTTTTTTCACATAAGGGTCCCCCTTACCTTTTTTCACATAAGGGTCCCCCCTAAAGATTTGGAACACAGAGGCCCGCCGACAGAAGATCTGTCATGACTAAATAACCCCTGCGTGTAATACTCAAAATTCAAATGATACAATTTTAGCTTGTTCTTTCCTCAAACACATTACGGGCAAAAATTGGCACTCGGCTGGGACCGAACCTCCGCTGCCTAACCGGGGCTTATAGAATACATTGGAACACGGCTTTAACCAATAGATTGGGAAAAGTTAAAGTTCAAAGGAGTCATGTTAAAGTGAAAAGTTAAAGTTTAAAGGAGTCAATTTTTGCCCGTGCGATGGATTTCATTCATTATAGTCTCAGCCCATCGTCGCTTAAAACGATTAACCAAGATAACAAACATATTATAACTACGAAGCGACAGAATTTCGGTAAATCGATTTATCATCAAGACCCCTTTTGAAACTTGAGGCTCGCGAAATGCTTTCCAAACATTTAACCTTAAAAAATCACGTCTCTGGTCAGCTTTCAAAAATTTAACGACACGACGCAAAAATTTTATTGTTTTCAATTCTAAAACGCCCGTTCATTCGAGCGGAAATTTTTATAGAGGAGTTAGGAACGAGCGAGAGATTTGGAACAGAGAAGACAAATTTGAAAACCTAAAAAAGGAAAATCTGTGGAGATTCGTTCGCTAATTAATCTAGGCGCTTACAAATATGTGTGTTTCTCTCGATTCGTCAAGGACTGCAGTCGTTCCATTGTTCTTGTCACCTATGACTAGAATGAAGATGCTGACTTGATCGATAAGCAGTTGCATTAGGGTGTGTCTTTTGATGGGGGACTTGGACTTTCCCTTGTACTCAATCTGCTTCATCTTCTCGATGTCGAAAAGCAGTTTCCGAAGATACTCCGCCTGGAAAAGACTCACTAACCATTTAAGGAAGTCATTCTTTCATTCAAAAACTTTGTTCTTTATTCATCTGATATCTGCTCGTGAGTTTTTGACCATTTTATGGTCATTTTCACCAATTCACATGATGTGTGAGTCACATCCAACTTGTTAATCGAATAATCGAATAAAAAACAGACTGAACCAGAAAAAAATTGAATATTCGATTGAAGGGTTACGAGTTCCTCACTAAACAGCTCAACTGCATTTAAAAATGAGAAAACAATTGCTTATTTAAGGAGAGGGAAGAATAATGAGAAGCGAGGAATTCTTCCCGGTTTCGAGTTGCATTGCTTTTCTTTACCAGCTGTTCACATCTCTATCGCTTTTCATCATTCTAACCTTCTTGTTAACAACTTTTTGTCTAGTCCTCTTGAAAATTAAAAGAATAAATTTCTATTAAATATTATACTTCAAAGTTTGACTGTCATTTCTTGATTTTTTGATAGATCGATTGCTCAAGTAGATCAAAATTTTCTACTTATGACTTGACAAAACCCGTTCGAGCATAGCTAGTCAATAGAATTTTCCATTTAGCTAAACTGGAATTAATTTTCTTTGAAACCTTTTAAAAAATTCCAAAACTTCTTTAAGGTTAGTCAGGAAGGGGGTCAGCAGGTCGGTCACCCTAGCAATACTTTTCGCTAGTTAGAAGTTTACCTGTGACTATAACTGCAATTTGATCCCACCTTTTCGCGGTTCAACCAACAACCCTCTACGACGGAGGGGTGCAAAGGGATCGGCAACCACGATTCTTCAAGGTCTGCAGTCGTTCCATCGTTCTGTTCGTCATCCCGAATGGTCAAACATCATCTCATCAGCATCATCTCTCATTTTTTCGCTTCCGGAGTCTCACATACCGGCCACGCTACTCCGTATCCTCCTAATCCGCGCCGGCATCGAACACAATCCTGGACTTCCACGATGGCCCTGCCCAACATGCGGACGCAAAGCACCTCACGGCACTTTCAAATGGTCCAGCTGCCTAATTTGGACACACTGTAAGCCGAAGTGCAGTCACCTCGCCAAAGTCTCTCTTCATGATCAGAAAACATACAGATGTCCTCCGTGCAAAACCGCCTCCTCCAGCTCGAAGTCGCCTCCTAAGCCCTTGCCACTTCTCCGCTCTGCCTCCCATGTACAATCCTGGACCTCCACGATGGCCCTGCCCAACATGCGGACGCAACGCACCCCACGGTTCCTTCCAATAGTCCAGCTTCCTAAACTGGACACACTGTAAGCCGAAGCGCAGCCACCTCGCCAAAGTCTCTCTTCATGATCAGAAAACATACAGATGTCCTCCGTGCGAAACCGCCTCCTCCAGCTCAGTCGCCTCCTAAGCCCTTGCCTCTTCTCCGCTCCGCCTCCCATGCCTCTCACGCTCCGCTCCGCTCCGCCTCCTCCTATCCAACCATCTGCCACTCCAACCACACAGAACGCAACCAGCAGCCATCTCACATGTCCATCCTACAATGGAATGCCAATGAACTTGCCGAGAAAGCCTCCCAACTCTCCAACTTCATGCAGTCACACAACATCAAAGTCGCTGCCATACAGGAGACCAAATTCGGACCGCAGAGTAAAATCCCCAGCTTTCCTGGATGTCCTCTGATAAGGAAGGATCGTCCATCTCATTCACGACAGCATCTACTTCACGGAGACTAGCATGACAAACAGATAAGCATCATCACTGAAGTACAGGAGGAACTAAGAAAAACTGGAGCTACGAATAACTAATATCTACATCCCACCAACCAGCAGCTGCCCCCAAGGATATCTTACAGGAGACCAAATTCGGAGTCTTCTTACCACGGACGACACCCTTACAACGGACGACGAGACAACATACCCAGACTGGCAAGGAACCCCGAGTGACGTTCCTCATCTGTTCTCATGCGAAGCCGACCGACTTCATTTTCTGTCACTGATATATGGCTCAAACCGAAGGAAGTGGCTTCCTTCTTACGTCTTCTATAAAAAAAAAGAAGAGAGAGAAGAGAAAGAAGAGAGAGCCCAAACTCTTCGATGGTAGAAGATGTCTCCGGCAACAACAACATCAACAGTAGAAGGCAAGGAATCGAGAGATTCTCATAATTCCAAAATTTTCTATAATACAGGTGGTTTATGGTGCGACCTCTTCTTCGCAGCTTTTGTAGACGGCTTGATTGAGAGCGAGGGCGCGGTTGCGCATCTTTGCCTGAAAAACGCTGCCGCCCGCGTCTGTGAACTGCTGCAGGGCCTCCAGACTCTCATTTGTTCGATCTTTGCGGGCAGGGACGCTGTGCAGCTGGAAAACAGAACTGTCGAAAAGTGATCGAACCAGTTCAGTCAGACTTGCTGACCGCATTGTTTAGAATTAGAAAAACTATCGTTCTTCGAGCTGTGGATTCTAGAATAATCGAAAAATCTCTCTCTCTCTCTCTCTCTCTCTCTCTCTCTCTTGTCTGCTCTTCACCTATAGCTTGCTTCTCAGTCTTCCAGAGTCCCGCATATAGAACGGTGGTTTTTTCGAGTATTAAAGTGAAATTTTAGCTATTGTTACCAACCTTTTAAAAAGGCCACTTTTTTTCTAATGGAGCGTTAGAATTCAACTTTTCACTTCGCAAAGTAATTTCTGCAAAGTGAAAAAAATTCTACTTCTCCAACTTTATGCTATATTTTACCACTCTCTGTTGTTGTTGTTGTTGCCGGCAAGCATCCCGCATCGAAGACTTGGTTATGAACACTCTCTTTAATGAGAGAAGTTCTCGTGTTCTTCGGACAAGATGCGTCCGGAGAAGGGTTTTGATGTCCTTTGCAGTCCTGAGACTGTCATGCTGCACCTTGTGAAGGCGGACATCGTTGTAGCAACCTGTTCATGCTATAGGCCTTGTGAGTGGGTGGTCAAGCCGGCCTAGCATCGTTTTGGGTGGGAGTAGAGACGTCTCGCCTGTCGTTGACCGGAGATAGGCAAGAGGCTATTTGACTGGCGCCTCGACTCGCCATTGAAAAGTATAGCGGAGTATCGGCTGATGTTTTGTCCGGTGGCATGCCCAGGCCGGTCCGGCATCACCCTCCTTTGACGAGCTATACTACCCAGTTTTGGTCCGCGGCGGGATTTCTCCCGCTACCTCCCAGCACGAATAATTCGTAGGGAGGCATCCCTCTATCCGCCACCTGAGGTCGCGCTCGATTCTGGACTGGATGATCCGGCTCCATCCGTGACAGGCTCTTAAGGCTGTAGAGTCACGAATGGCCACTGTTGCCAGTGTGTTTCGAGTTTTTTTTTTTCGAGTTTTGCCAAAAAATTCTACTTCTCCAACTTTATGCTATATTTTACCACTCTCTCGCACCGCTCGTTGTTTACGTCGTGGTTTTAGAGTGATGGAGCGTTCAACGGGATCACTTTGCAGAGATTACTTTGCAAAGTGAAAAGTTGAATTCTAACGCTCCATAAGTCGTGATCATTCTAAGTTCTACACAACCAACCTACGGAAGCTGCATATATTAGAATTTTTTCTAACCACTATTCTATTACCAAACTTGAGACTGAATAGAAGAAGGCAAAAGTAAGCGTCTGATACTTGGTGCGAACGTGACAAAGGTGAAACTTCAAATCCTATGAGAACAATTGAAGCAATGGAATGTTGGATAATCCAAATGAAAAGGCTCCGCTAAGAGATATTTCATGCACCTTTCGATAGATGTCCGCAATCGCTATGTGCCGTCTCTCCTCCACAGAAACTTCCTGATTTTTCCTCTTCATCTGAATGAATGCGATCAGGATTTTTTAGTGTGCAATAAAAAGGTACATACACCCGCCAAACGCGGAGAGAATTTTTTCACATAAGGGTCCCGTCTTCCTTATGTTTTTAAAACAAAAAAAACAGAAACCCGCGAAAAAAAATTTATTTTCACATATATAAAAACAGTTATTGAAATACGCTGTGTTTATGTTTTAATCAAGGCCGAGAAAATAAGAATCACAGATCTACAAATAAGTCTTGACATGAGTTGCGTAAAAAAACTTACTTTCACGATTTTTGTCTCACGAAGTCTCAAGTGAAAATTAAATCGACGTTAGACTACAGATTGAATCTACCGACTCAATATGGCATCTAATCCCAATGTAAAAAACACGAAAGATTTTAGGCTGAAAAATGATCAATCTTGATGACCATCAGACAAAAATGAAAGCCACGATTTAGCGCTAAGAGCGCGAAATAGACTTTGGTCGGCTAACCTGTTGTTTAAAAAAGTGAACTATGAACATCTCCTTGAAATAAACGCGTCTGAAACTGAGATTCTCGAAAAAGACTGGGAACAAAATCAGATCAAACTAATTGAAATTTATGAATACGATTACTTGACCATTAATTTAATAATGTGACCTCTAGTAACTAGAGGTCACATTATTAAGAGTCTAGTTGCATAAGTGACTTAATGCTCCTAAATCACGGCCTTAAAAGGGGACAAAGTCACTGGTTAAAACTGATAAGTATTTGAATTTAACCATTAATTTGAGGAGTTTTCGGGAAAATTGTAGTTTAGGTCCCCACTTCTTTTCTCCCCCGTTGTAGAAGAGGCCCCCACTCCGCAGTAAAACGACCCAAATTGGGGGGACCGAAAAGTAAAGGACCAAAATGGGGGGCCTAAAGTAAATTTAATTTTGAGTCCCCTCTACACAAAACGGGGGCTTGAAGTACATACCCGGAACTTTTTACTTTCAGACCCCCGCCGACCAACACTTCTCCAGTAAGATGTTTGATTGAATTTTAACCCCCCCCCCCTCCTCAAGGGGGGAGTTAAAATTAAATGGGAGGGAGTTAAAATTATATGGGGGGAGTTAAAATTAAATGGGGGGGGGTTAAAATTGAATGGAGGGTTAAAATTAAATGTGAGGGGGGTTAAAATTCCATCAAAAGTTCTACTGGAGAAGTGTTGGTCGGCGGGGCCTAAAATTAAAAAGGTCCGGGTATGTACTTCAATTCCCGTTTTGTGTGGTGAGACTCAGAATTAAATTTACTTTAGCCCCCCCCCCCCATTTTGGTCCTTTACTTTTCGCCCCCCCCCCCCTTTTGGGTCGTTTTACTGGGGAGTGGGGGCCTCTTCTACCTCGGAGGGGCAGAAGTTAGGTGGGTCCCTAAAGTAAAAAGTTTCCAAGAAAAGAGCAATTTTAATCATCGTTCTCTATCATCATGCGTTCTGCACTCGAGTTGAATCATCTATATTATTTAAGGAAATTAGCTGCGGAGCTTTTTGGAAGGATGAGTCGAATACAAACGGCCGAACATTAGCGTTAGGAACGTATTCAATGCATCCATTATCTCTAACATCGTTACGACTTCAGTTCTGAGAGTCTACCAGATCTCTAAAAGACTTTTTTTAATTTCATCGTTGCTCCTCAAGATATTTTTCTTTTTTTTTAATTCGACTTATTTTTCGGTTTCTTTTAGCTTAATTTTTTCCTCTTCAAATAAAATTGAGACGATAAGAACAACCTCGGCTGGCCATGGTATAAGAACAACCTCGGCTGGCCATGGTATAAGAACAACCTCGGCTGGCCATGGTATAAGAACAACCTCGGCTGGCCATGGTATAAGAACAACCTCGGCTGGCCATGGTATAAGAACAACCTCGGCTGGCCATGGTATAAGAACAACCTCGACTGGCCATGGTATAAGAACAACCTCGGCTGGCCATGGTACTACTCGAGTGTGAAAAATCTGTTTTGGTTCACAAAACTTGAGTTTCAAGAAGTTACGAGAAATGTCACAACCTATTTTTAAACAAATTCGGTTCAAGTTCAATTTTTTTAGGGCAGTGCCTTCGCTTAATATTCATCTTAAACTTAGACGAGTCCACTTTTCTCCCGAAGAAAACAAACGTACTTCACTGTAAATCTTGGCTTGAATACATATAATCATCTCACATGAAGGAACGCTTAACCTTTGAAAGACATAATTTGAAAAAGTTTCATTAACTTTTGTTTTTCTTGTTCAAATGAGAAAGTATTCACGTAACCAATGGTAGACTGTAGCATTAATAGTAGTACTGGTTGAATGATTTTTTTTAACTTTGAGAGGGAAGTATGAGTCGCGCGGAATTCTCAGTTGTGTTGACGAAGAATAGAAAAAGCATCTCACAAAAAAGATTTGTGCTTTTGTTATTCTTTGATACATATATGTGGGAAGAGAGTTGTTTAGAAGTTTTTAACATAGGTTAGAACTATAACACATATGTAGTTTGGAAATTTCTATTTTTGTATTTATAACATAGATAAGGACACCAACTTCAGAGCAAACTCATAGGCACACATGAATTGGCAAAAAAAAAACTTGAACAGTTTGGCAGATGAGATGAGTATGTTCTCGAGGTATTCCGAACCTTTTTCGGGCATGATTTGACGATGCGGTGTGAAGTTCAATGTAAAAGACATGGCCGTTTCGTTTTAATTTTGAGAATCGACAGCGTAAAACAAAATGAGCTTGAATAAAGATGAGCATGTTCACAGGAAAATCACGTTAGCTGATAAATTCAGGTACGAGAGAAGTTGAGGAACGATAAAGACCATTCGTGAGATTAAGAGACGAAATTTAGTAAGAACGGTAAGAAATTTAGTAAGAAGTTTAGTAAGAACGTCGCAATCTACTTCCTTTGAAAGAGAAATCAAGGAAGGGATCAATGAATTGTGAAAGTGAAAGCTTTTTTGTTACTGCAACTGTTTATTACGTGACGTACATAACATGGGTCTCATCGAATGAAGAAATAAGTAAGGAGTTGGGGACAGGGGAGATGGTTGAAATCTCTTCATAGTGGTCATTCCTGGATGTCAACAGACAAATTCATAAGATTTATCGAGCTTTTCTCTCAGGTATCGCAGCGCAATGAGCGACAGAAGAATGAGATTGAGGGACGACTTTGTCAAAGCCGTTAGGAAAGGAAGGAAAGGCAGAGAACGCTGAGGAGTGGAGTCGTCACATGTCGCAACAGATCCCATAATCGATGATGTTATATTACCGATGTGGCTTGCTGATCTTGATAAAGCGTTTAAATTGAAAATTTGAAAATTGAATCGCAGTGTTTATTGGGAGAAGGGTTGAAGTCTAGAAACACGAGGGAAGAAGCGACCATATTTTATCATAGAATACTTCATCGATAATCTCAGTTTCTACGCAATCCATTCCTTATAACCTCGTCGAATAGCTTATCTAATCATCTCGTCGATTAGCTTATCTAATCATCTCGTCGATTAGCTTATCTAATCATCTCGTAGATTAGCTAACCTAATCATCTCGTCGATTAGCTCATCTAATCATCTCGTAGATTAGCTAACCTGATCATCTCGTAGATTAGCTAACCTAATCATCTCGTAGATTAGCTAACCTAATCATCTCGTAGATTAGCTAACATAATCATCTCGTAGATTAGCTAACCTAATCATCTCGTAGATTAGCTAACCTAATCATCTCGTAGATTAGCTAACCTAATCATCTCGTAGATTAGCTAACCTAATCATCTCGTAGATTAGCTAACCTAATCATCTCTTAGATTAGCTAACCTAATCATCTCGTAGATTAGCTAACCTAATCATCTCGTAGATTAGCTAACCTAATCATCTCGTAGATTAGCTAACCTAATCATCTCGTAGATTAGCTAACCTAATCATCTCGTAGATTAGCCAACCTAATCATCTCGTAGATTAGCTAACCTAATCATCTCGTAGATTAGCTAACCTAATCATCTCGTCGATTAGCTAACCTAATCATCTCGTAGATTAGCTAACCTAATCATCTCGTAGATTAGCTAACCTAATCATCTCGTAGATTAGCTAACCTAATCATCTCGTAGATTATCTAACCTAATCATCTCGTAGATTAGCTAACCTAATCATCTCGTAGATTAGCTAACCTAATCATCTCGTAGATTAGCTAACCTAATCATCTCATAGATTAGCTAACCTAATCATCTCGTAGATTAGCTAACCTAATCATCTCGTAGATTAGCTAACCTAATCATCTCGTAGATTAGCTAACCTAATCATCTCGTAGATTAGCTAACCTAATCATCTCGTAGATTAGCTAACCTAATCATCTCGTAGATTAGCTAACCTAATCATCTCGTAGATTAGCTAATTTGAGCGATTCCCTGGCCTTTTAAACCCGTGACGAAAGCCAAAGGTCGGAGAGTGATAGTTGTTTAAAGTTTGTCAGAAACAATTCTATAAAACTATTTTCAAAAGGTGCTAAAAAAAGTTTACCGAAACGGACAAAACACCGTTTTTGTGTTGCAAGCAGTAGAATAAAGTACGTAGCTTATCTTCTGAATATGATTTGAATTCTTTTTTTTAAAACATGAACCCTTGTTTATTATCATAGAAAAGGAGAAGTTTACAGATCATCGCCAGTGCATTCATGGTTAGGGTTTTTCTTCCTAAAAATGTGTATGAGATGAAACAGTCAATTTCTCATCATCTATGTTTAGAACATCTTAATCTAATTTAGTTGAAAAAACTGGTAATTGAAAAAAGCGTCTTTTTATACAGTATATTCTCTGGAGAATGAATGACTGTTACGGCTGTGTCACCAAAGAAAAAAAAAACTGATCCAGCAAGTCCACACAGTTTTATGTGCTCATTTTATGTTTCTATCTCTTTTTTCATCTTCCTGTCTCTCTCACTATGTCTTTCTTTCTCTTTTAGTGGAAATTTTATCCTTCACATTCATCAGTCCGCCCGAAACTCAAAAGGAGCTTCAATACGCTTTAATGCAAGGGAAGTAGCTCATTTGTGAGCTTTTCAAAAAGAAGTTAGAATATTTTGAAAAGCTCCAACTCTTGGTTGCTCAGTTTTGATCCATCACCATTTCTTATCAAGTTTGACCAAAAATTTCTTTCTTAAAACTTCTGTTAATCATTTGTTCTAAATATTCTATCCAAAAATAAAATTTTAAGAATTCGATTGTAGAAATACATTAGCAGCAACTTCTTTGAAGAGTTTCAAGTTTTCTTCAAGTGTGAAGTGAAACTGTTTCACATTTCACAAACTTTCATATACAAAGTTTTCAACCGATTGTGATATGAAATTGACCTCTATCACTTAAATGCGTAGAGTCATTGCCAACATGGTTTTCACAGAGGTTTTAAAAATTAAGAAAGAGAAGAAGAGTCAAAAAATGTTAACTGTGGGATCGAAAGCCTTAGGATAACTTGAAACGTTTAAACATGTAGTTTCCATGAGATCAGAAAGTCTTCAGAGCGAAAGAACGGAAAACAATTAAATGAATAAGACCGAGTAAATGAATGTTTTTGTTAGATGTCTTCAGTATTCGCAGTACAAAAATTTCATTAAATTTTGGATCTCCTTCGCCGAATCGATCGCATTTGAATTTCCTGTTTGATACCATGAAGGCTAATATCTATATAGCTTTTTCGAAGAAGTGAAGCTGCTACTTCATGAATCAATGTTTCGTTCACAACAATTTTTTGCAAGTTATTGACTTGAGCAATAAGTCATTGTTTTTATTGATGGGAGCAAACTTCTTTCTATAAAAAATCCGATTCATACACAATGAGATCCTCTAGAACATACATTATTTGTTCTAATGCCTCACAGGTAACGTGTTCTTCGGCTGTTGGCGAATGACTCGATTTCCAAAAAAAGGATACCGTAACTTTTTACTATCTTAACGGAGTGGTCATGAATAAATCTTCTGAAGTAAATGATTTAGGCGTTGTGTTCTCTGATAATCTTTCCTCCAATAAACAAGTCGAGATTGTCTGTAAGAAAGCAACAAACCTTGCGAACTTATTCTTGCGTACATTCAAGACTAAGTCTCTTGATGTTCTGACACTAGCTTTTGTCACTTATGTACGCCCAATCCTCGAATACGCGACTGTAGTTTGGTCCCCAACAACCATAGGCCTTGTGAAAGACATTGAAAAAGTTCAAAGGAGTTTCACCAGAAGAATCCTAGCTAGGAACGGACTTCCTCGATTAGATTACTCTGAAAGACTAGAAATGCTTAATCTAGAGTCACTTGAATACCGTCGCGTTGTTGCTGACCTAGTATTTATCCATAAAAGAGTACATTCGTGTTCTGAATTTGATTCTTCCAGACTATTAATTGTTAAACCACTTCTTAAGAATATTAGAAATGCTCACAAGTTGAGAATCGCGTTGCCTTTCGCTATAAACAGCCCCCGGTTCTCTACATGTGCATTAAGAATTATCTCTATATGGAACTGCCTACCTTCTGAAATAGTATGCATTCATTCTGATGTGATGTTTCTGACGAAACTGAAAGAACTTCCTAAACATACTATTTTACCTAGCCCTATTGTTTCTGACTAATCGCTTTAATACACTGCCACTGTATTACCTCACCTTCGTCTTTTCCATTTCTTAATTTTATCATATATAAAAATCCATGTTATATTGATTTTATATTCCGATTCCACGTTAAACATACATATGTACATGGAAATAAAGAATGAATGAATGAAAAAACTTTGAGGGGCTCTCGAATATCAAGGCTCCTCGGATCTTTGCCATACGTATATTTACATATGATCAGGGTTTCTGATGAGTAATGGACATAAAAAGTAAACACTGAACCTTTTCAGGATGAGCATCCGACTCGCAATCAAAGTGCTTCTGCTTCCAGTAATTCAAGGGTAGGTCGTATTGCTTACTATTTCTGGACGTTAAGTCGAAGGTTACGGGATAATGCCGCATGTTGAAAGTGAATCTCTTGAAAAACGTTTATTATGAATTCCAAGATGAGAGGAGTACCTTTAAAAAACACTACTTTCTCTTTTTAGCTACTCTCTCTCTTATCTCTCTCTCTCTCTCTCTCTCTCTTCTTTGTCTCTCAAACTTTATACATATGTATGTACAGGGTGCGTCAATTGTACTTGGACAATACTGTATCAGCCTTGGAAAACTAAGCATCTCGCGCGCTGGAAGATGACATGAAATTATTTTTCTATATTCTCTAATTAATATTTAAAAAAAAAATTTCAATATGTTAACTTTCATGGTAAGGTACGCCCTAATCCATCTCGAGCTGCAATTCTGGATTAAAGCAGTGCCGGTCACCCCGCTTCAGAACTCATCCGTCTAGTGAGCGTTACTCGTCCAACCGTTAATGATATTCTCAAACGTGGTACGTTCTCTGACCGTCCTCTCACAGACCGTCCAGCTTCTGCCACAATTCAGGAAAATTGTCCAGAAACGAATCAAACGCAACCCTGGACGCAGCTTGAGAAAATTGGCTGCTGAACTCAATGTGCCTAACGCATCAATAAAGAGAAATGTCCACAAGCAACTCGAGATGTTCCCTTACAAGTACCGAAATCGGACGGTCGGAAAAACAGAAAAAAGCGAGGCTCGAAAAATGCCGCGGACTCCTCTCGAAGGCCGCGGCTGGAAATCACATCACCACTCTTTTCACGGATGAAAAAACTTACTTTATTGAACGAAGTTTCAATCATCAAAAAGACAGGGTGCTTGCATCATCTTCTGAAGCTGCTAATTCTCTTGAGAAAATCGTGTCTCATGTGTCTCACCCCGCTTCCGTCATGGTTTTCGCCGGGGTGTCGGCTACTGTTTGCACTCCACTCTTTTTCGTTCCAAAAACAGCCAAGGTAAACACGGAACTGTACATTTCGGATATTCTCGAAAATAACGTGAAGCCCTGGGCTGATGCCCATTTCGGAAATCAGAGTTGGACGTTCCAACAAGACAAGGCCCTAGCCCACACCAGTAAGTAAATACAGGAGTGGCTTTCTCGCAATGTGCCTTCACTCATTGCGGCTGGAGAATGGCCTGCAAATTCATCCGACTTTAATCCCATGAATTTTTCCATCTGGTCCATCATACAGAAGAAAGCCTGCTCTTTCTCTCACACCCACTTGTCCAGTCTGAAAAGGTTCCTACAGTTTGAGTGGACAAGGATTCCCCAGGAAACTTTGCGGGCCACAGTCAAATAGGCAGTTTTTCATTGTCCAAGAACTTTTGACATACCCTGCACATATATATCTTCCTATTTCTTCATTTGTATCTGTCTTTCACATTTTCTAAAACTGAGAATGCTCTTGTTCAAAGGTGTTTCCCAACCGGCCCGTCTGGTATGATATCTACTACAACGACAACAACTACAACTACAACTCCTCCTGTTATGTTTTTCATAACAATTTTTGGAGATAAAATTTAATAACATGATATATTGTACCGAATACTTAGTTGAGATATCATAACCGAAATGTTTTTTATATGTATAACTACATGTATACTTATCACTCATTAATGCAAAAATTGTTCTGTGCACAGTCAAGCTTGAATTGAAACGCTTTATTCTCGATTAAATTGGGCATGGAGTGCCATTGATTCTAACGACCCATCCGATTTTCAGTTTCTTGATCTTAGAAACGAGAACGTAGAATGTAGTTTCGATGATGGTTTGGAAGTTACGACTTCAAGGTCTTCAATGCCTGCTAAAGACCAAAATCCTTCAATCGAGGCGATGGAATTGAAGAGCGAGAAGTAATTTGACCAGTTTCGGCCACGACAAATCGGAGTTTTTGGGACGTAGGCACTGAAAAACCATACAATTTGGAAAGTTTGACGTAAAGTAAGCTTCTTTCCTACATGTTGGTGAATTGAAATTCCATCATTACACTCATTATTTCAATTTCAATTCTTTATTCCGTGCACAAAAAAAGGTTGGGGGTAAATGGAAAAGAAGAATAAGAGGCAGCGAAGCACGGACTGGTTTTGCTTAGTAAAAGTCGGCACCTGAAAGGCTGTTGGGCAGTGGTGCAGTGGTACTTTACATTAAGATATTTACTTAAAAGTCAATTTAGGAACTTTTTTTTGCAATATCAAGATAAAAAAAACTTGTAGTCTTTCACAATCGGTTTCGGAAGAAGTGAACTGAAGGGAAGCTTACTAAGGCTAACGGCAAACGCATCACTATTAGTTATTGAAACTGTTTCATAGGGTAGGTTGTTCCATACATTAATGGCTCTAGAGGCAAAGGTTGATTTATTAGACATGTTTTTGATTTTAGGAAGTGATAATCTCAAACAATGAGTATTTTTCAAGTTCATAGCAAGAGGAGATATTTTGAAAAGAGATAAGTAATCTATTTTTATATTGGAATGTACACATTTATGTAAAAACACAACGTCATGTACTATTCGCCTGTATTCAAGTGATTTTAATCCAAAAATTGAGAGACGTTGAGAATAAGTCAGGTCCGATTGACCATTTCTTTGTAAAACTCTTCTTGAAAAATATCTTTGATATCATTAATTTGGCCAATCAAAATAGGCGACCAAAATATCATTAATTTGTCCAATCAAAATAGGCGACCAAATTTCACTACCATATTCTACAATGGGTCTAATATAAACAGTGAATGCGCGAGTAAGAACTGGTAAAGAAGTAGTTTTGAACGCTTTAAGGAAACGATTGACTAATGACTCTGCATTTTTTTTCTTTCAGGGAAATATGCTCATGATAAGAAAGTTTATTGTCGGTCACAACTCCTAGGTCTTTGATATCATCAGAAACTGGAAGGATTTGATTGTTTAACAAGTAGCTAGTGGAAGAATGTTGTTTACCAAAATGGACTACAGTAGATTTGGTAATAGATAACTTGAGGTTCCATTTATCACACCAAGAAGATATTACAACTAAGGCCTCTTGAAGGTCAGACGAAAGGTTAGGGACTACAGCAAATAGTTTTATATCATCAGCAAACATGTATTTTTTTCCATAACTTTCGAAACGGAAGAAGTTAAAGAAATAGGACGATAGACCGATGAAGTTGATTTGCTTTTATGAATTGGTTTTACGATCGCCGTACGCCAGGTATTTGGTACAATTCCTGATAAAAGGCTGTTGTTAAATAGAATTTTGAGTGGCTTAATGAGAGCGAATTTACATTTCTTCAAAACTAAGTTGGGAATATTATCGGGAGTGGTATTGACTTTATTTTTTAGAGAGTTAAGAGCTTTTAAGATCATTTCATCCGTAATCGTTTCAAGAGTGAATGATGTAGAACACTGCGGTATTTCCAATTCAGAAAGGGGGGTAACCGATGGAGATGAGAAAACGGATTCAAAATGAGTGGCGAATTCAATAGCTTTCTGTAATGGGTTTATAATTGTTTCGCCTTGATGATTTACAAGAGTAGGGATTGAGTGAATTTTCTGTTTAAATCTATCATTACAATAAGAATAAAATTTACGGGCATTTTTAGAAGAAAGTAAGCGAGATTCTTTTAGAGTTTCGAATTCATGTAATTCTCGTGAAAGTCTTTCATCTAGACGAGCACAATATGCAGAATGAGGCGCTTTTTTAGATGCACTTTGAACTCTTTTTAATAGTCTGCGGATATGGAGAGGGTAGGGATGAAGTTCATCCCCGGGATGAATACAAGGTACTAATTTATCTAATAAATTAATGAGAAAAGACACTAAATAATTATTTGCTTGATTAGGATCTAAGATAGATAGAGCCATCGTCCAATCATGAGAAGAAATGTAGAATTGTAATAATAGCCAGTTAACTTTTGAATACAAGCGAATAGGTTCTGTGAGAGGCTGACTAGTGTAGAAGAAGTCTAGAGTGAAAATGAGAGATGAGTGGTCACTTCTGCAAAAAGGGGTTGTAACATGACAGGAGCTAACTATTGGTTGATTACTGAGAACTAGATCAAGAATATTATTTTCTCTCGTAGGTTCAAGAACGTACTGGGTGAAAGAATTGTCGCAAACCCACGATAGAAATAGAGCATTGGAATTAGAGCCATTAGAAGTAAGATTATTCCAATCAATATTTGGGAGGTTGAGATCACCTAAAATTACAATAGGATTCGGGAATTTAGTACTAGAGCTGGATTCCAAATAATCTAAAAGAAAAATGGTAGTTGAAAAGGGACAAGAGGGAGATATATAAATATTGATAAGACGTATTTTGGAAGAATTAAAATTAGAATAAACATCTACACAAGTTGCTTCACAATGATCTCCAGAGAATTTAGAGATGAAAATAGGAGACAAATGAGAGGAGACTAATAAAATAACCCCTCCACCTCTAGAGCATTTATCAGTTATTCTATCATAGCGAAAACATGAATAGGAAGTTTTTACCGTTAGCATTTCGTTCACTTCATCATCAGTTAACCAGGTTTCAGAAAAGGCTAAGATATTATAAAGCTTAGAGTTGAGTAGTAAATGTAAATCATATAATTTATTTCTAAGAGATCTTGCATTACAAGAAAAACAGTTCAAAAAGTGACTTTTAGGAAAAGAAACATTAGAGTTACCACCGCATCCACTGACCTATTTCCTTTGTGAATGACGGCTGGTTACGTTCGCAAAAGAAGGCGGGCTCACTGCTTAATTCTCGTCTTCACTTTTTTCTCTCGTCTTCTCGGATGGGTGTATCGGTGTAAATCGATGCCTCGAACTCCCCATTCAATCCGGCCAGCGATGGTGTTTCTTTCCCTCGCAATGTCCCTTGCTTCTCTCTCCATTTGCAGTTCAGTCGGTGTTAGATCTTCACGTATGTAAGAGCGTGGAAAAGGCTTCAGAACATCCGGACGACGGAGGCGAATCTTTTTGAGAGCGGCAGTCCTCAGCTCAGGGGACGGCAAGCGGATCTTGAGCACTCGACGCTTCTTTTCCGCGTTGCCGAAACGGAAGTGAGACACAGTGTTGTTAGCAAGGGCTGCAGAGAGTTCCGGGAGATCAAGTTCCTGGAAGAGGCTGGAGATGAACGTAGAATCAACTTCATCAGTCGCAGACGAGGAGTCCTTTTCTGACATTCCTACGCACACGAGGTTCCTGCTCTTTTCGTTGATCATCTCTCTATCTTCTTTCAGAGCACTCCTAACCGCAGAGAATGCCAGAAATTGCGCGGAAGGCTTTGCTGGTTCAGGAATAGGAGTCGGCGGAGGAGAAGTTAAAGATGCATGTTGAAGAAGAGGGAGGAGAGACGTTACCGTCTTCATCATGTGGTTGACAGCTTTGACGAGTAGAGAGACTTGCTGCGTCAGTGCTGTGATGTCCGATGTTTTCCGAAGAGAAGTTTTCGCTGTTCGAGCGAAATGCAGTTTTCTCATTTTAGAGTAGAGAGTTGTAGATTAGGCAGCCGCACGAGGGCAACAATGAAAATGAAAATGAATGAAAAAATGAAAAAAAGAATTATGAAACTCTTGGTGTAATATGATGATCATTTATATCTTCTGGGGCATGATAAAATGGAAATTTGAAGGGAGCAGGTCGATCCGCTTAATTTTTAATAGTCAGGGTTTCACTACACACACGTAAATCTTTAACAAATTTTTCTTTGAAGCATTACGATGGGTCAATCTAAACCTTTTTTCTCTTCTTTCTTACTACAGGGTGCGCCAAAAGTTAACGTGGACGACTTCGAAATTTTGTATTTTCTTTTTTTTTGTCGTGTAATTTTTCGCTTGTTTTTAGTCAGACAAACAAACCTTGATAAATCCAGAATGACAACTCTTCTCGTTTATCGGTAATTATCTCTGATATTCACCGAGGCTGTATTCTGCGCTTGAGCCAGTCCATGGAACTCAGAAGCACATAGCCAGAATCACTGAATCCCTTCGCAGGATCAGTGAAAGACCATGAGTCAACATAAACTTAAACAGTTTAGCAAAACAGACGAATGTAACTTTAAAATCCTTGAATATCCTCATTATTCATCTAATATACTGGACTCATTATTATACTGGACTATTATATAATAGTGTAGTATATTATACATTATATTATAGTATATTATACTATATTATACTATACATATATAGTCCAGTATATTATACATCTAATATACTTGACTCATCCTCATTATTCATCTAATATATTAGACTTAATACTATGTATACAGAACCCTTAGGTTTACCGACAATTGCACACACTATGAAGACTTCCTCAATAGAATGCGGGGTCTGATAAACACATACCATGAAAATCGATTTTCAAATGATATTATACTTAATAGGATAATTAAAACTCTAACCAGAAGTCCTAAAATACAACTGAAGTATAATGCCGTAAACTATAGAATAACGGGAAGAACTGTTAAAAAAGAAAAAAGAAAAAAGATCACTATTACAAACTACAATTAGTAACTTAGAATTAAACAAAAATACTTTTTAAAAAAATTAATTAAGAAAAATAATTAATTAAGAAAAAAATTAGTAGTTGCTCTACTTTGCTTCAATACATTCCGCTCATTATCTTACAAAAGCACGCGGTTATTATTTTCTGTTTTCCTTTTATGTTTTATTCTCATTTTTTTATTATTAATCAATTAATTATTTTTTTTCATTTTTTTCTAATATTTTTGTTTAATTCTAAGTTAAGAGTTATAAATCTACTCGTTTCCTCTCTGGGCACTCACTAATGAGCCCTACCCAGAGAGAGCAGAAGTATCTTTGATTTGGGGCGAAACAGACTTCTGCTACATTACAGTCTTAGCAGTGATATCATAATTGTAAATTACATTTATCACGTCTTTTAACATTTTTCTATGATAATAAGACTAGTGACAGCGACATATTTCGTCAATGTGAGAAGCATTCAAGACAAGATTCGTTATAGCCCAAGCGGAGTCTCAGAAAAGTGTCAAAAGAGCTGAATATCTCAGCTAGTTATATATATATTTTATCTACATCTTCCGATGCAATAACGCACAAATTTAATTACAATTGAAAATGAGGAATGAATAGATCAGCTAAACAATTGTCAAATAAGTGAATAAATTCGATAACAAAAACGATACAGAAATTTGACTTTAATATAGCGAATTGAACGGGGGAAAAAAACAACAAAAAAAACAAACAAACAAACCTATATAGAACGATTTAAACGACAAAAATAAGTTTAGTTCTGAATTCATGAGGAGAGAAGAGTAGAAAGAACACCACTTTTTAATTGGGACTCAAAATATTTCAGGTTCATACTATTAATCAAGTTTCGAGGTAGCTTGCTGAAAAGGCGGGATATTCGCATTCCATAAGAGTTATTTCTAGCTGTATTCTTGCTACCCTGAACTAATAAGCCATTTATATTAGTTCGCGTTGGAATAGTCTCTTTGAAAAATCGCTTTTTATCTATTATCGACAGTCCATGGAAGATCTTGAAACCCATAACTAAGTCAGAAAATACCCTCCTCTTGGAAAGGGAACGAATCCAAGGCGGGCAAGTCGATTGGGGTAAGAAGGAAGAAACCTCGTGTTAACTTCATTTGCGAAACATCGATGGTAAACTATGCGAGTGAATTTCCTCAAAACTTTCTCAATATTATCACAATCTCTTGCATAGTATGGATTCCATATATTCGAAGCATAGTCCAAGTGCGGCATTACGTAAGTTTTAAAGCACTTGACCAGTATGCCAGGATCATTAACAGTTACCGCACGGAGCATAGCATTCATTGCTTTGGATGCCTTTTTAACTCGGTCTGCTACAGCCTCTTTCCTACGCAAAGAAGAAACTATTTGTATGCCCAGGTCACGTATCTGAGACACACATGAAATGGAAACATTATTTATACTGTATGAGGAAAATAGAGATCGACCTCCAATGTGAGTATGGAGAGACTTGGATGGAGAAAGAGATAGTTGGTTAACTAAACACCAATCGAATACGGAATCTAATGCTGATTGCAGCTCTCGAGTTCGTTCGCCGTATGAGTTCTTATCATAAGAAACATAAATCTTGAGATCGTCTGCGTATGCTTGATAACGAATATTAGGAAAGTTCTCTAGTACCTCATTTATATCGGATATATACAGAGTAAAAAGAAGTGGCCCCAGGACAGACCCTTGGGGCACACCCGATGTGGCATTCATTGGATCAGAAGTGACATCACCCATACGCACAGAGAAAGATCTATTAGTTAAAAAAGACTCAAGCCAAGAAAGGAGTGGGTCAGTAATTCCATAATGTGTGCATTTCGACAAAAGCTTACTTATACTAATGGTGTCAAATGCACGAGAGAAGTCAAGGTAGATGACATCCGTTGAAAGACCTTTGGCTAACGAAGAGGTCCAATCGTCTTCACATATTAATAAATTGGTTACTGTGGACGCTCCACGCCTAAACCCACGTTGATTGATAGGTATAATAGAGTGCTCGGATAGATGATTGATTATGAAAGCTCTAACAAGTCGCTCCATCGTTTTAGAACAGGGAGAAAGGATGGAAATCGGACGATAGGAGGACACCAAGTGAGGTTCCTTGCCTGGTTTCAGAATAGGGGTCACCAGAGAATGTTTCCAGTAAGACGGTATTTGACCACAGATAATACAATAGTTGAAAATATGGGAAAGAGGAAGTGCAAGAGACTTAGCGCATTTCTTGAGGACAATCTGAGGGATACCATCTGAACCTTTGCTACCCGTTGGTTTAAGCTTCGAGAGGCTTTTAAGAACAGAAAAGGGGAGAAAAATAGGAAAGGGGCTCATAATAGGGGCCGCTTCAGTTTGCAATGCGATACGTTGGTAATCATCCTTAGTATAATGAGAAGCGAATTCGGTAGAGAGCAGAGAACATTTAAGTTTATTTTTCAATACTATGTCCCCTGTAGTATTCAATAGATATCGAGGAGGCACTGGTTTAGGGCGAGTGAGGGATGAGATATGTCGGAACAAGTCCCGAGAGCGAGACAATTTCTTCTTCTCACAATGCCTAGTCCATTTCATTATCTGCTTCACTAAATCTTTACTAGCTTTCTCGTAAAGAGAACGGGTATTAGAATCATCGATATTGTGAAACAGAGAGTTACGATATTTAATTAATTTCTGAATATGGCAAGGATAAGTGGCCGTGAGGGTTCTAGGTCTACGTATAGGAACGAATTCAGAAATAGCGTATTCAATAACGGCGAGGAAACGGCCGTACAGATCGTCAATCGAGAGGAAGTTATCAAATTCGGCTTCCCAGTTAACTGAATTGAAGTATTTATTAAGTTCATCGTAGTCAGTTCTTGAATAGTCGAGAACTGGTTCGGCTAAAAGCGAGTCGGTCACAATTGTAAGGCAGCAAGCGATCCCTAAATGATCAGAGGAGGGGAAGGAGGGAACAATTCTACAATTAGACAATAGCGAGGGCAGAGAAGTTAGTAGCCAATCAATGCAACGATTAAGACGTGTTGGTTCACGGCAGAATTGGGTCAAATCAAAGAGAGTAATCATTTCTACTAACAATCGATCGGATGAAGAACAAGGAGGAGAGAGAGTGTCACAATTGAAATCACCAGTCACAACTACAGGATAGGAAGTGGAAGAAAGAATATCGGATAAAGAATCACAAAAAAGTCTGGTCTCTTCATTGCTGTAGGACGGGGGACGATAGCAAACCATCAAACGTATGTAACCAGTGGTAGAAAGTAAGTCTACATAAACAATTTCCGAAGGAGAGCATAAAGAACTAGGCTTCAAGAACGTTAAGTGATCTCTCAATACAAGGGCAACTCCTCCACCACGAGAATTACGATCAGCTCGGATTAATACGTAAGGAAGAGGACCAATTATCTCTGAATCAGCTATACGCGAACTCAGCCAAGTCTCAGTGATTGCAACGATATCAGGTTGTTCTTTTTCTAGATAAAGACGAAATGGAACTAATTTATTATAGAGAGAACGCATGTTAAAATATGAAAAGCTTAGCTGAATGTCGAGCGGTGACGGTGAAGAAACGGGCGGACCATCATATAGCTAGCGTCTCGAGGTGATGTTTCTGCTGCTGACCTCTGAGAATCTTTGCTGCTGAGAGGAGTTCCGAGGATTCGATGGCGAAGGCGAAGAATTCGTTGCGGATGTATGCTCGTTTTGGAGGGACTGGGCATGGAAGGGCTGGGCGTGACGGATTGGAACAAGTGTGGTACCCACAACTCTCCATTTTCTCTCTTCTTGATTCAGATTTCGAGCCAACAACTTGACCTCCTTCTCAAGTTGCAAGCCTTCTCTGGTTAGATCTTCGCGTATGTACGCGTGAGGGAAGGAAGCAAGGCAGCTTGGACGTCGTCTTCGGATGAGCTTTAGAGTCTCAAAACGAAGATCTTCTGAGCCTAGGAAAATCTTCAAGATTCGGCGTCGATTCTCGATTCTCCCTAGGCGCATGAATTGAGCGGTAGAGATTTCGGGAAATCCGAGTTCTTGGGAGAGTGAACGCAAGAACTGCCGGTCCGCTGCCTTCGTGGCCGCCTCTGTTTCTTCTTCTGGAAGGCCGACGACGACCAAATTCTCCGCTTTTTCCTTCAGTATGACGCGGTCATCTGTTAGAGCTTTCCTAGCCGCTTCATACGCTAGCATTTGGGGAGGTAGATTTTGAGAAAGAAGGGATTGACGGTTATTAGGATGGGCAGTTGCGATCGATTGAGTGGAAGACATTAACTGAGCTAAAGTCTTCTCAATTCTCTCGAGGCTTCCCTCCAACTTGGTCATTCTTTCCATTAAATTAGTCACATCTGCACTCTTCTGCTGAGACTCACCTTGGAGGACCGGAATGCTCATTCTTTCGGATTTTTCAACGTCGGCCTCCAGTTTTTCCATTTTTTCAACCAGACTTCTCATTTCTTAATTTTTCTTCAGGCAATCGAAACATCCGGCTGTTTTCTTGACTGTGCGCTTTGGAGTTGGCATAATAGCGGGATATCGATTGGCTCAGAGAGCTTTTAATGGGTCACCTTCCTCTATGGGAACTAAGCGAGGGAATGAGTTCTGTTTGAAGGACGGTCGAATTCCGCATGGCACTCCGAATTATCAAGCTGCAGAAGACTCACGCATTGACGGGTCAGATGAAGGCGACCCGTCTTTGGAGATCTCGTGGACTGATTGAGCTGTTCAAGCCGGTGGACACTTAGGATATTCCTTCACTAACAAGAAATTGTTCTATATTGAGCAGTCAAGTTATCAGAACAATGTGATTAAGTCCAAATTGGTCAATAAGGCCAATAAGAGTGTCCGCTACGTCTCAAGAAAGGACCATCCCGCTTCTGTCATGGTTCGGGCCAGGGTGACCGCGACCGGCAAGACTCCACTCTTTTTCGTCGAGCAGGGAGTGATTGTCCATCACTACATCAAGAACATTCTCGTGAAAGAAGTACTCACCTGAAGCCGGGCGTACTTCGCAGAACGCAATTCGACGTTCCAGCAGTACTCTACGCCTGCCGACAAGGCTAAAGTGGTGCAAGAATGGTGCAAGACCGATTTCCCCTCGCCGATTACCTCCGACGGATGGCCTCCGTACTCGCCTTATTTGAGTTTCCTGGACTTTTCTGTGTGGCCTGTCTTCGATAGAGAGGTCTGCGCTTCTTCCCACAAGAATTTGGACAGTCTGAAGCGCCTCATCCAAAAGGCGGGATGTGATCTTGGCGTCGCTTACCTGTCCACCGCGGTGGGTTACATCCCCAAGCGAATCAAGGCATATGTCATGGAGGAACAAAGACTCATCGAGATTTGGAAGTGCAGTTATAAATTAATTTTTTTAAAGAAACTTTGATGAAAATTGAGTATGATTTGCTCAATTCGTTGAATTTTTATGGGAAAAATATTGTCATGAATTGAATGTATGAAAAACTTTGGATAAAATTATCCAAGTTTTTTTAAAAACAAAAAAATGTGGTTTTGGGGGGTGTTTTCTATAATAATGTATTTTAAGGGATAAAATAACTTTGAAGAGAACTGTCGGGATTTAGCGATTGATACAATTTCACAAGCAAGAGAGTTATGTAGTTACTTTTCCCTGAAGATCTACAAACAATCGAGAGAATTTTAGCCAATCTAGACTAACATTTTGAAAAATAGGAATACGGTCTTTTTGCTAAACTCCCAAGAATCGTTTACAGGTTGCCAACTCTGCACCCCCATCTTTGTAGACAGCGCCTCGGTGGGACTCCCCGTTTCCGCGGGAGAGCAGCCCTTCTCTGGTGATGTTCTCATTCCAGACCCCGTGACCGGCTGTGACACGCGGACGCTCATCTGCACTGGCCGTGAAGCAACTATTGAAGTTGGTTTTGAAGTTGAAATTTCAAAACTTCTTGTTTTCTGTTCCTTTCAAAAACTTCGGAGAAAAGAAGTTTACCAATCGTATAAATTTCGAGAAAAAAACCGCTTTTTTCAATTTCAATTTAAACGCTTTATCAAGATCAGCAAGCCACATCGGTAATAGAACATCATCGATTATGGGATCTGTTGCGACATGTGACGACTCCACTTCTCAGCGTTCTCTGCCTTCCTTAGGAATTGGGACTAACGGCTCTGACAAAGTAGTCCTTCCATCTCATTCTTCTGTCGCTCATGATGGCGCTACGATCCCGGAGCGCTAAATCTTCTCGGGAAAGGACTCTCACAGACGAGGGAAGAGACGGTGCGAGGAGCAACCGTGCACGGAGGGAAACGAATGAGAGAATGAGCAACCGTGCACGGAGGGAGACGAATGAGAGAAAATGAGCGAATGAGAGAAAAAAAACCGCTTAAGTGCACGAAAAAAGTTTTTTGCAGCGAAAACATAATGTTGGCCTATACTTTTATTTGAGTATTAAAGACTAATTTAGCTCTTAGGCTTTTAGTTATGCAAAACAAACGATTTTTGCAGAAGAAGTTTTTCAGATGACACATTTTTATTTTGCAGATGTACACATTTTTCGGAAAAAATTTCTGTGAGAAACGAGTGTTGAATTTTTGCAGATTAATAATGGTTTGGCTGGGACGTTCGCTGGATTAACTACAGTATCTCTTACCATTCAATGCAATGATGATGGTATTTGGACTATTCCTGGTAATGCAATCCCAATCTTTCTAGCAACTTGCGAAGCGATTATCTAATTCAAACCGAACAATATGTATACTTTGTTTGAATGTACACAATCTAACCTTCTCATTTCCAACACAATGTGCGACGCGAATCTATATAAATAGATTATTCGTACAGTTTGTGTAGGCGTGTGCGAATCACAATATTGACAGTCCGCGGGTTTTGGTGTGGTGTCCCCAGTCTTGCGACCCCAAACACGAACTTAGGATTGACAAGTTTATTTGGCCAAGACGTTAAAACTCGAAAGGTAAGAACAATTACATTACAAAGCAGCTGAGGCGATAGTTGCACTACGGATGAGCACTTCGAAAACAGTGCTCACCCGTCTTTGGAACGACCATCCTCTCTAATCGTTCTCCCTTGACAACATTATGTATACTGCCAAAGCCTTATACCGTGAGAGTACTGATTGTAGAGCTTTCTAGTGAACTAATGTTTTTTCTGGCGATATAGGGTACATTTGTCAAAGAGTGGTGTCAAATCTTTCCTCGTCTGGCATTCTTTTAGCATGAAAAATATAGCTCTTACAGAACGTATCACACTACCTGAATGTTTCCTCAATGGGCAAATTCTCAGTTATTTGAATTCATCTATTCAAGAAATACTTTTAAAAAATTAAAAAATTACAAAGATAGTTCACTTAACGATGTTCGCATAATTTGATCTGCATTCGTTCTATGATATCTTTTTACTCGTCATTCTCATCCTCTGCGTCTTGTTCAACACAATCAGCAAGTATTCATTATCTACATGTGTTTCATGTAAATTATCAGTTTGGAATTCTCTTGAATTTGTATTTTTTTATAATCCTATTAGCAAGGTATTCAAAAAGTTTTTACTAAGGTTGCCAGTTAATATACCTCACTCTCACTCTCATGTTTCCGATGATTAGAAAACTTGTGTTTCATTAATTCATTTTTTTTAATTCCCTCACCCCTCCAACCCGGTTTTCAAGTGACCCTTCACATACATACACCTCGACTAGAAAGAAAGTCCATGCATATACGTAATGATGATTATTGTTCGCAAACATCACATGTACACGGAATGAAGAATGAATGAATGAGGATCGTCTTGGAGAGCAACAGCTAAATTTATTTAAACGAGTGGCATAAACAGGTGAACCTAATTTTTTATGTTTGAGAAAAAATAGAAAACCTACTTGTCCTAATAAAGTGACGCATTCACAACTATAGAAAAATAATAATACTTATCACCGTTTAGAGTTTCTGATTCCAGGATTGATATATAAATGGGTGACAAACTGGTATAATTTATTCATTCGATTGAGTTTAATCCAGTAATAATAGAACTGAGTTTGAAAATAATTAAGTTACCAAAGCATTATGACTGCAGAAATTATATTTAAGATTTGTTAGCGATCAATTTAATTGAAATTGAAATTCTTTATTACCATAGGATAGCTTGTAATGCCATCGCTTATATGGAATCATGAAATAGGAAGGGAAATAATGGGGAATAAGATAATCAATTTTCGTTGGTGTCCACTTTTGTTGTTGACAACGGATAGTTCGGTAGGGCTATGAGATTCGAGAAGTCGATCTCTTCTAGAGCCTGGCCGAATGCTTCGATATCTTGAATCTCTTTGAAATTATCTGTAACTTTATTCCATAAAGCAATTGCTCTAGGAAAAAAAGAATGTGGGTCATTGTATCGTTCAAAGTTCATAAGAGTTAATTTGGAGGTTCGGTCTGAAGTTCGGAGATTGGTTTCAGTTCTTAACTTCAGCTCTTTTTTGCATGTCTGACAATCCGCTCTATCAGAAAGTAAACGAAAAACTACCAATAAATCAAAAAGGATTCGTCGAATGATTAGTGAATCTAAATTGAATTCAGCGAGACGTTGGGGGTAGCTCAACCTAATACTTCCACAACGAGAATAAGCTCTTGTTGTGAAAAGTCTTTGAGGGTATTCCAACCTTTTCGAATTATTACTGCGGACTTTCGGGGAGAAAATAATTGTACCATATTCAAGTAGGGTCTGATGTAAGTGGTGTAAACGGTTTTGTAACCGTTCAAGTCCAGACATCTAAATACTTTGAAAACTTGTGAAATTCTACATAGAGTCCTGGCACGCATGATTTCTACGTGTTGCTTGAAGTTGAGCTTAGAGTCCACAAAAATACCTAAGTCTCTGACTAAATTAACGACCTTTATCAGCGAGCTATCAATGAAGTAATCGTTTCGAGATTTCCCTAGACGGAGACAGCTGATTTTCTCGACTGCTAAGGGAAGTTTGAATTCAATTCAATTCAATTCACTTTAGTCGCCAAAGGTATGCTTGTTGTCGCATACACTTATAAGGTAGACATTAAACAACAAAAAAAACGAGAAAAAAAAATTTAAGATAAAAATTTAAAAAAAAGGGGACACAACAGGCTCTGACTAGGAATAGAAAGAAGAAGAAAAACACAATCTAGTGGGTATCAAAGAAAATCAAAGTATCCTAGAGTAGATATCCAGGTAAAGTCATGAACGGGACTAAAGAACAATTCTCAACAATATGAATGAATTCTTCGATCGTAACGACGTCGGGGAACCGATCGCAGAGTTTGTTCCAGAGGGTAATGGCTCGAGTAAAAAAGAAGTTGCCGTTGTGATAATTTCTTTCTTGCAGCAATCGAAGAGGATTTGTTCTAGATGAAGTTCTCAGATCACTGTTCGCCCTGTATTTCACATGAGATCTGCAGACCTGGCACTCTAAAGTTCCATAAAGTAGCCTGAACAGAAATAATAGATCGTATTTAGCGCGCCTTGTTATTAAAGGCTCGATAGCAAACTTATTCAATCTGTCAGGGTAATTGCTAGAAGGTATTAAGCATCGCCTCAGTACCTTTTTCGAAAAAATTCTTTGAGGGTATTCTAGTCTTCTAGCTAGCTCGCTACACGATTTAGGTGAGAATACTACAGTGGCGTATTCTAAAAGGGGTCGGATGTAAGACAGATAGACGCGTTTGTAGCCTTCAAAATCGAGGAATCTAAAGACTTTAAAAATCTGAGAAATCTTGCTCAAAGCTCTAGCTCTTATCATCTCTATATGCCGGTCAAATTTCAGGGTTGAATCGATTAACACACCAAGATCTCTTATTACACTTTTGGAACTAAGAACCTCATCACCGATAAAGTAAAGAGAGTTCACATTGTTTCGGCCAAGGTGTAGTACGTTAATTTTATGCTTGGCAAGTGGAAGAGACCATTCTATAGACCAGTTATGTATATTGACTACACATTGCTGGAGAGATTGAGCGTTCGAACTATATACTTTGAGGTCATCTGCATAAAGAGAGAATTTGACATCAGGAGGGATGCAAATTTCGATGTCATTAATAAAAAACAGAAATAGAAGAGGTCCGATGACTGTACCTTGCGGAACGCCGCTTAGCACAGGGAATGAATCGGAGTATTCCCCGTCTACGCGCACTTTATAGGTCCGATTCGTCAGGAAGTTTGCTATCCATCTCACAATGTCTATCGGAAAATTGAGTCTTTCCAGTTTGGTTATTAGTTTACCATGAGGGACCTTATCAAAAGCACGCGAAAAATCGAAGTAAACTACGTCGACATCCTTTTTGTTTCTCAAGTCGACTTCCCACTCACAAATGGTTTTAAGTAGTTGGAGCTCGCAGCTACGTCTAGAGATAAATCCATACTGAGACTTACAGAGAATGTTGCGAAAACCATTCTTTAGATGGTTACATAAGATTCCTTCGAAGATGCGGCAGAACACAGAGGTTATAGTTATGGGTCGATAATTCGCGGCTTGAGATTTGTCACCCGATCTTTTGTAAACAGGAACCACTTCACCGCGTTTCCATTCAATAGGAATTTCGCTAGTAAGCAGGGAATAGGAGAAGAGCATAGAAAGAGGTAGCGCAAGAGATAAGGCGCAATTTTTGACTAAGAAATGGTTGATATTTTCAGAATAGACGGAAAATTTATTAGGAAGCTTCTGTAGAACATTGAACAGAAGATGAGGAGAGAAATCGACATCAGAGACTAACGAAGTGCTAGGCATAGAGCATACAATGGGATCCCTACTAGAGTAATTCATAGCAAACTCTTCGGCAAAAACTGTAGCTTTCTCTTTAGAATCGAAAATGAACTGACAGTCTTTTTTGATCACGGGAATGTCGGAATGAGGCTTCAGAATAGTCCTAATCCAATGGTGTATCCCATTAGGTACTTGCAATGCTTCAAGTTCTCGGCTTCTCAAATATTCTGATTTCTCCTTCAATATGGACTTCTTCACTTCTTTATACTCTGAACGAAAATTAGAATTCGATTGTCTTGAGCGCCAAAGAAGTTTCTTTTGTTTTAGAAGTTTCGCCATGGCCTTGGAAGGACGGTAATTGGTCCTAGAGCGACAAGGTTTGGTGGGACAGAAGAGATATATGGCATCATGAATCGTTGACAGAAGAAAACTGTACTTGTTCTGTATATCAGAAAAAGAATCAAAACAATTCCGCCAGGGAATGTTTGCTAGGAAGATGTTCATGGACTCGTAGTCACCATTACGAAAATCTATGTAGACATCTGAATCACGATTACCACAAGACCCTCTATCAACAGGTACACTTAGTAATGAGTTTATTCTGAATGATATAGTAACGTGATCAGAATTCAACAATGGTGGATGCTCTGATACATCAGTGATGGAAGAGGTTCTGTCAGTCAGTATTACATCGAGAAGAGAAGCATCGTGATTACCGTCATGTCTTGTAGGAAAAAAGACCATCTGGTTGAGTAGATACGTTGAAACAAAATTAGACAGCAGTTTTCCGAGTGAGGCCCTAGACAAATAAATATGATCCCAGTCAATGTCGGGCGCATTTAAGTCACCAAGAACAATATTGTGACTGGGCATTAAATGACAACTGATGATTGAGATCAGCGACTCGAAAGTGGAAAGAGATAGAGAAGGAGGCCGATACACAAGAAAGCATCTAACCATTCTAGACTTCCCATTGCATATATCAAGAGCTAATAGTTCTATGCCGTCATCTATAGAAATATCGAGTTCTACACGGGAGATTCTCAATGAGTTTCGATAGATGACTAATAACCCGCCACCACGCTGATTACTTCTTCTGTCGAGACGAATAATCGAATACTTGGAGTTTTGAAAAAAAGAATCAGGCGTGTTGTCATTTAGCCAGCTTTCTGTTAAAAAGCAAACATCTACATTTTCCAGTTCAATCAAATCAAAAACTTCCGCGATTTTCGCTAAGCTGTTAATGCTTCGAATATTACTTAAGAAGCATTTCAAAGATCGTTGAGGTATTGAATTAGAAGAATATTTTGTTTCACGAAAGGGAACTACCTATGGAGAAGTCTGAGATGAAACTCGCTGTCCTCCCGTCAAGAGAGGAAATTCTTCAATACCTCTGTCGACTTGTGCTACGTCTCCTACGCTCACGATTGATTCCTGAGTGCTTGTTTGATTGCGAGTTTTTCTCGTAGAGGCTCTGCCGACTCCGCGAGCTCTGCCAACTGCAACGCTCCTTCCACGACCACGACCACGCTTCGGAATGGGAAGAGGAGAGGGTAATGGGATCTGAGCATTTGTTTCAGGAAGAGATTCATAATTAGAGCTAGTAGGAGCAGTCTCAGCCATCGTAATTTGCGCGTTACTGAGTCTCCTATTCAGCTCACGAGGGTTACGAAGTTGAAACACTTCCGGCCCGTTTCCGATATCTCTCACGATGTGTAATAGCTTACCTTCTAATTCATTTCTCCGTCCGCATTCTCTGCGAAGTTCAGCGTCGAACCGAAGCTGATGCTTCATGTAATCTGGACGCGCGTATGCGTGAACGTTATTGCTACACCTAGGAACGCATCTAGAGCTACGCGTATGAAGTAAAAACGAGTCACGGGTCTTTTTGTCTACAAACTGAACTTTAGCCGGTCTAGGTCGAGAGTTCACTCTATCGGCAACGTAGCTACGACCCGAATGTCTATGTATAGTGACTAGATTTTTGTTGAGTTTCCCATCGGAATTCACAAGAAGCCGAAGGTGAGGATCAGTAGCTAACTTGATTATGGATGCGAGAAGAGTGTCGTCTTCGGCTGCGGTTATCTGTTCGGAGTCACCTTCGCTGATGTTGATGAGAACTGCTCGAGTAGCTTTCTCTTGTGCTTCGCTGTCACTCGCAAGAGAACGAGTGACTGCGGAAGCGACTGCAGCGTATGACATAGGGCCTAAAGACGAACTGGAGACGGGAATGGGATGGTTTGAGTGAGCAGACATCAGTTTGTTCACCGAAGAAACAAGGCTCGAGACTGTAGCTATCAGATTGTTCGAGATCGTTGCTTGCTGATTGACAACTTCTCTTAATGAACTGATAGCATTGAGATTTGCCTCCTGCATTTTTTCAATCATAGAAGTAAGTCTATTCATAATGATGAGACTTTCTCCGGAAAGATCTACAGAGGTAGACATGCTACAAAGAATAGACAGTGCGTATTGAAGAGAGAGTAGTTGATAGAATGTTGTAAATCGAGCAAGCGAGCGAGAGCTTGCGTAGAGCGCAGCAAAAGGCCTCGCGCGAGAGTTGAGTTTCTGATCAAACTCGATGTATTAGAATGAGACGCAGAGTATGAATTAGAGAGTGTCTCGGAATGAGAGACAGAAAAGATAAAAGAGACAGAAAAGATAAAACACTGACTCTGCTTTGATTGTACAATACTCTCCTTACTGCAAATTTAGTTGTTTAAAGCGTTCGTTTCAATAGTTGCTATTGTCACTCCCGTCCTTTAGTAAACGACAAAAGCCTCACACTGGACAAGGATCGTCCTCTGAAATGAGGCAAGAATCCCCCTTATCCAAAATGAGAGTATTAAGACAGCAACCAAAGAAGAAAACACGAAATGAGTAAATTGCAAGAGAGACAGAGTACCGAGTCACCGCACTCTGGCAAGTAAGGGAGAGCAATGAATTCACGTGACCAATTTGAGATTTTGTTTATACATAGTTGAAGAGAATCAGAGTCCTCGCTATAAATTTTAAGGTCATCGGCAAACAAGGAAAACTTCATAGTCGAGGGAAGCTCTCAATGTCATTGATGAAGCAGAGGAACAAGAGAGGCCCGAGAACTGTCCCTTGGGGTACCCCGCTGAGTACTGGGAAAGAATCAGAGTAGACATTGTCTATGCGAACCAGAAATGAACGGTTTTGCAGGAATAAAGTAATCCAGTCTATTAGAGCAACATGAAGTTAAATGAAATGAAGCTTTTTGATCAACTCTGAATGTGAGACCTTGTCGAAAGCCCTCGCGAAATCAAAATATACAACATCTAGTGCTTGATGTTTCTGAAGAGATCTTTCCCACTCACTGATAGATTTTGAAAGTTGCAACTCAAAACTTCTTCTGGATATGAAGCCATATTGGGACTTGGAGAAGAAGTTTCTGTGGTTAATTCTGACGTGATTAGATAAAATACTCTCGAAAACTCGACAGACCGCGGAAGTCACAGTGATAGGGCGATAATTGCTGAAATTCGCTCGATCACTTTTACGTTTGTAGACTGGGATGACTTCTCCGGATTTCTATTGAATAGGAATTGAGCATCGCTTGAAAGATTCTTCGAATAGTAGGGAAAGTGGGTGCCAGGGCACATTTCAAGTGCCAGGGCACATTTCTTCAAAATAAATTGATTTATGCCTTCTGAAAACTTGGTGAACTTATTAGGTAAGTTCTTGAAAACATAGTAAATAATATGGGTTGAGAATTCTAGATCGGTTGCGGTATCAGAGAAGCTCGGAGAAATTATTATTATTATTATTTTTTTTTTTTGGAGAATTCTTCAGCAAAAAGAAGGGCTTTATTTTTGTTATCTGAAATTTAGTCTTCTCCGTATTTCATTAGAGGAAGGTCGTTAGATGGCTTCAACGTGAGTTTAACCCAGCGATGAATGCCACCAGCAGACTCAGAGCCTTCATCTCATTCTTCCGTAGCTGCTCAGATTGTGTCGCTTTTGAACAGATTTATATTCTGAACGAAATAATGGGTTGAAGCTCTTTGTTTGCCACAGTTTTTTCTTCTGAAAAAATAACTTACGAAGGCTTTCTGGACAATTTTTCTTCTGGTTCCGGCGGTTCTTGATTGGGCAGAATTTGCGGATAGCTTTATGAATTGCTTGTATGATGAAATCATACTTAGCCTGAGTATCTGCCAATGTTGAGAGAATCTGTTCCGAAGGCAAGCTGTCTAAGTATAGATTCATATCCTCGAAGTTACCATTACGAAAGTCTACATATACTTCGGAATCGTTCGTATTAGTGTTGCGACTCTTTTGAAGAATTCCTAAAGTGTTCAGTGCAAACATTATCGAGATGTGATCAGAATTTAAAAGAGGAGGCCACAACTCTAATTTCAATACGTTCTCTTCTTTATCTGTAAGTAATATATACAGAAGAGAACTTGTCCCATTGATGTCTACTCTGGTTGGGAAAGTTATTGCTTGAGACAGTGAATGGGTAGCAACAAAGTCTGCCAATAGAGCTTCTGTAGAACTGCGGGTTACAGCTAACTCATTCCAGTCAATATTCGGTAGATTTGTGTCTCCCAATATCACATTGTTTTGATGTATCATGTGACTTTTTTATTGCAGTCAGTGTTGCTTCAAACGCCTCAATAGCCATATTCGGAGGTCTATATATCAGAAAAATACGGTTTTTTAAAACTTATCTCAAGACTCAAGTCTACGCAAAAAAAGCTCAATGTCATCGTTAGCTGAAAGGTCGATGGTTACGCGAGTAACCATAAGGTTTTTTCGATAAATAACTATTAGACCTCCACCTCGCTTATTGTTGCGGCGGTCTTGACGATGAAATCAATAGTCAGGATGATAAAGAAGAGAGTCGGAAAATTATCATTTAGCCATGTTTCTACAAAGAGCCCAAGGTCAACTTTTTCTGAATCTAAATAAGAGAAAAGTTCATATATATATATATTTTATCTACACTTTTCAGTGCAAAAACAAACATTCAAAAACCACAGATAACAATGGTGTCTTTAAGAAGCAAAGAAAAAAAGAAGAAAAGAAATCTAAGACAATTCTTGTAACAATTTATTACAGAGCGCGTCATAGTGTCTAATAATTACATCCATATGTCTGCTGATTCGAAACGGAAAGACTAAAGTGTATCAATGATATTGATGACAGCTTTTTTAAAAACGTGTTCACTCGGAACATTCAACACATCTTTCGATAATCTAGTGAACATACGTGCTACCCTTAATGAGAAACAATGGAAACGGGCCGTATTCTGTGTTGCTTCGACATACAAACCGTTAACATTTGTCCGTGTAATCGGAACCCATTTGAAGAACTTTTCCTTCGCGACAATGGAACTATTGTTGTAAATTTTCCAACCCATCATAAGATCCGCGACTTTCCGCCTGTCTATCAAGGAAGAAAGATATAGGTTAGCCAATCGACAAGAATAAGAAGGAAGTGCACGTGGATAATCAGGATTAGGAAAGCATCGGTAGTATACAATACGAGTAAAAGCTTCAAGTACTTTCTCGATAATTTTGCAGTCTTTTTTTATAATATGGATTCCAGAAGCAAGAAGCAAATTCTAGATGAGGAAGTATATATGTGGAAAAGCATTTGAGTAGAATAACTGGGTCGTTGATGGAAACAGCACGGAGGAGTGAATACATGGCTGCCGTTGCTTTGCTCACTCGATCTTCAACAGCTGGGCCTCTGCGCAATGATGAGACAACTTGTACTCCCAGGTCGCGAACTTGGTTGACACGTGATAACAGAACATGGCAGATTGAATAGGAGGCGATGAGAGATTGGTACCCTATATGCAGATGAAGAGTTTTACTGGGAGACAAGGAGAGTTGATTACATTCACACCAAACAGTAATAGCATCGAGTGCAAGTTGTAGTTCTTGACTTCGCTCTAAAAAGGTATCTTTGTTATAAGACACATACACTTTAATATCATCGGCAAATGCTTGGAAATGCACATTAGGGAATTGAGCTAGTACATGGTTCAAATCAGTTTTGTATAAGATGAATAGGGGTCCAAGGACAGAACCCTGGTGAACCCCTGATGTCACATTAAATTGAGGAGAACGAGTCCTACCAATGCGAACTGAAAAAGTGCGATCTGTCAAGAAGGATTCCAGAAACAATAACAATTGAGATGGTATACCATAATGTCTACACTTGTAGAGAAGCTTAGGAATACTAATTGTATCGAAAGCTCGAGAAAAATCGAGTTATATGACATCGGTGGAAAGTCCACCCCCTAGCGCTCTCGTCCAATCTTCCTCACACATCAATAAATTGGTGACAACAGAAGCCTTCTCTCGAAAACCGTGCTGATAATTAGACAACACATCGAATCTTTCTAGATGCTCTATAATAGTCTTACGAATTAGGCGCTCTATTGTCTTCGATGCAGGGGACAATATCGATATGGGCCTATAGGAAGAAGGAGACGAAGGTTCTTTGCCTTGTTTAGGAATTGCGGTCACACAAGAATGCTTCCAAATAGCAGGAGTCGAAGATGTGATAAGACAGAAGTTGTATATGTGGGATAGAGGAACCGAAAGCGAAGAATGACACATTTTGAACACAAGCTGAGGAATTCCATCGGCACCGGTACTACCCATGTATTTCAATTTAGACAAAGCTCGTGAAACAGTAGACGGAAGAAAGATACTTAGATTAGCTTGTGGAAGAATGGGATCTCCAGCGGGGCGGGGTAACAAACCGTCATCATGGGTAAAGGAAGAGGCAAACTCAGCTGCTAGTAAGTCACATTTACTTTGAGGGTCAGTCAAAACAGAACCATTTCGATCAATGAGAAAACGAGGAGGATTGGGTTTGGGACGTGTGAGAGAAGAGATATGCCGGTACAAATTACGAGAGGATGTGAGCCTTTTCTTGAGGCAGTTCTTATTCCACTTGTTGATTTGTTTAAGTAGAACACAACTAGCTTTTTCATACAGTTTTCGAACAAGTGGGTAACGAATATTGCGAAATAGTGCATCTCGATAAGAGATCAAGCTACGAATATGGGGTGGATAGGCAGAGAAAGACGAGCGAGGGGCCTGCATTGGAACATACAAGGACAGAGCGTGGTGGAGGAATAGTAGGAAGCGAGAGTAAAGGTCATCTACACAAAAGAACATATCGAAAGCAGCTTCCCAATCTATAGAGGACAAGTAATCATTCAAAGCAGAAAAATCCGTTCGAGAATAGTCTGGAACATGTTCAACGTCGATACGGTCCAAGGATATATGTATATTGGTATCGAATCCTAAATGATCACAAGACGGAAATGAACTTTTGAACTTTTGAACTTTTTATTACGCGAAAAGAATCACGTGGTGGATATATGTATATATTATACAAAAACAAATGAAAAACAAAATGAAACTGAAACAAAGAACACAAATGAAACTGAGCAATGAATCCGAGCGTCTATAAATACAATCGAGCGGATCTTATAGCGAAACTAAACTTCCTACAATTAGTGCGAGGAGTTTTATATTGAATTTTTAATTTTGAGCCTTGAGTCGTGGAAACATTTAATTTATAAAAATGTCGTCTTTTTTGAGAAAGAATTACTCTACCAGATATAAGCTTGTTTAAAAGATGAAAATCATTCGTTTCCCTCCTACTACTTAAGGTCTGAAGTCTAAGCTTAGAGTTTCTTACTCTATTAGAAGGCATGTGACTGTAGGGGGTATTGAAGCAACGATTGTATACTCGGCGAGTATAATAGTTCTGTACCTTTTCTACTGCCTTAATATCTTTCTTGAGATATGGGGAGAAAACTGGTGTACAGTTCTCAAGAATCGATCGTATGTATATAGAATAAGCTCTAGTTGAAACATCATCGTTTTTTGATTTCAAAACTTTAAGTGTGAGATAAGCTTTAGTAAAAGCTTTTTTAGCTATAGAAGAACAATGCTTGCTGAAAGATAGCTTTGGATCAATTAAGAAACCGAGATCGCGAACGCTATAAACATAAGGTATTGGGATACCATTGAGGGAGTACGGATAGTGAGGGCTTCTGATGTAACCAATTCTTAAGCATGAACATTTCTTAGGGGCTAAACTGAGCTGCCAAGTGTTCGACCATTCGTTCACAAAGTCTATGGCGAGCTGTAAGGTTTGATGATTGTCTGATTTCTTGAAAGATCTGAAGATTTTCATATCATCTGCGTACAACATTATTTGACAATCTAAGTCAATAATTGGTTTTACTATACCAGCGGTGTATATTATAAACAAAAGTGGACCTAATACACTACCTTGTGGTACTCCGCTAATGACGGGAAGGGACTCAGATAAAGAATCATTTACTTTAACTTGAAAGGTTCTGTTACTCAGGTATGCTTCAATCCACTTTACTATTATTATCGGAAAATTATACCCCTTTAGTTTTTGTATTAACTTAGTATGAGAGACCTTATCGAAAGCCTTGGCAAAATCAAAGTAAATAACATCAATAAAACGTTTTCTGTCTATTTCATTACTACAGTAATCTAAAAATAATAACATCAATTGCTCTATTGAACGTTTTCTTCTAAAACCATATTGTTCATCAGGTATTATCTCATTCGATTCACAATAAAAACAAATGTAACTGGCAAGAATCTTCTCAAATACTCTACAGAAGAATGAAGTTATGGAAATAGGACGATAGTTAGTGGGCTGGCAAAAAGGTGGTTTCTTTTTAACAGGAGTCACTAGGGAATGACGCCATTTGTCAGGAACTTGACTTCGACTGAATGACTCATTGAATATTATCTCTAGAGGTATAGCTAAAGGAACAGCTAGTTTTTTGATGAAAAATATATTGAGATTGTCTGGAGTTTTGGAAGAAGAATTCTTCCATTTTTCAATCAAAGAGCAAATGAGATGTCTAGGAAACAGCATTTCATCATTTTCAAGAGTACAATTCGTAAAAGAAGGATTGAAATAAGGAGTTAAATTATCATCAATAATAAAAGAAGATTGAAATGATTTAGCAAGCGAATTTGCCTTTTCTTCGTCTAAATATAACATCGTATTTTGATCATCACAGAGGGTATCAACACCCATTGGTTTCTTAGAAAGAGACGAACGAATATATTTGAAAAATAGTTTCTTGTCTTTGCTTTCTATTATTTTCTTTTCTACACTCAAATTAAATTTTATTATGTAATCTTTACATATTTTACTAGATCGGGAATACTTTATATAGTCAGCTTCTTTTTTACTAACGACATAGGAATTCCATAGATTGAATCGCCTCTGCATAGCTCTTTTTATGTGTTCGGGTAGAATTGAATTAGTGGAAATGCTAACTTTTTCCCAAGGAGCTAAGCAGTTCGAGGCTTCTGTCAGAATTTCTATTAACTTATCAAACATCTCGTTGACATTACTAAGAGGTGAGAGAATTGAATGCCAATCCATATTGCATAGCTCGCATGCTAAGAAATCATAATCAATTTTAGTGAAGTTCTGACGATATGTATATATAGGGAGTTGATGATGAACTGAGAGAGTGAATGTGAACGAGTTATGGTCAGATGTAGAAAAGGGAACCGTCACATTTGATGAAGATATCATGTCGGGGCAGTTACTCAGAAGAATATCTAATATTTCGTTTCGCCTGGTTGGTTGTCTAATGAATTGAGAAAGAGTAGCGAGGGAACAAAATTCTACGAATGGATGAACATAGTTAGTGGAAGTTGGAACATTTGTTTTCCAATCAATATCAGGATAATTGAAGTCTCCTAATACAATACAAGGATACGAACAAGTTAGATAGTCTAGCAGTATCTTCATGATATTCGCACTGCATTCAGTATTAGCGTCAGGAACACGATATACTAGAATTATTCTAAAACAGTGATCATCGATTTCGAGGTCTGTTACTAAAATTTCATGAGAGTTCGGAATACTTTGACTTAAAATAAGCCTATGACTAATTGATGAGTGTATGAATAAGAGCGTTCCTCCGCCTTTCTTACCATATCTATCGCTTCGAATCAAGTTATATTGACATGAAAAATTAGCGAGGAGAAGAGAATCGGGATGCTTAGAATTGAGCCATGTTTCAGTCATAGCTATAATTGAGTAGCTATTAAACAAAAGCAATTGCAGTTCTGGAATTTTGTTGACAATAGATCTCACGTTTGCATAATAGCAATTAAACTTCACACTTCTGCTTAATGGCCGGAGATCTTTCGAAAGTTTGACGATGTTCTATAAGGGGAGTGATTTGGATGATTGATATTCTTCTGATGTATAGTGAAGTTTGAATGTCGCATAGGGGGACGGGAAAGAGGTATATCCAGAAGAGGTCGCGGAGATTTTGAGACAAGGGGGGCGGCGAAATGGGGTATGTATGGTTTCGGTTTCGAGCGGTCTTTTTGCCAGACAAAGACAGCGCGATCATAGGCACGCTCACACTTGGTCTGTGAGTGCCTTATGTAAAGGTTGTGTTTTTGGAGAAGAAATGCTTTGGAAAGCACGGCTTGTTGGAAGTCGACAGTTGGCAAAACAATTTTGACTGGGCGAGGATTGGAGTGACGAGGATTAGCAGGGAGATTTGATGGCATACGATAAACCTTCTCCGGAATTGCTTGGATGTCAAGATCATTCAAGATCTTCCGGACGTTGTAAAGGTCATCATCGGCTCGGCTGGCAGCAGATGAGGAGGTAGATTCAGGGAGTCGGAAAAGCACAACTGAACGATATCTTTCTCTTCTATCGGCTATTTCATTCGCAGACTCAAAGTAGCGGAATGAGGGGTCCGAGATCGGAGGAGGCTTCGGAACAGGAGTCGGTGCGGTCTTTGGAGCTGGGTGGGATGGCGTTATTTCTTTCTGTTGTTTCATTATATTCAAAATATCTCTATATTTCATTATATTCAAAATATATATAAATGAGGGAATAATACGGGACTCGGAGAAAAGAGAAGGATGAGATGTAACGAACCAGTCAAGTGATCGGTTTTGGCGCGTTGGGAAGCGGCACAGAAACGAGAGGTTGAAGGAGGAAATCAGAGAATGAATTAAATTATCGGAAAGACTCACAGGAGGACTCAGGGAATCAGAATTGAAATCGCCCACCAGGAAGAAGGGATGATTAGATGTTGAGAAAAGGTCGGATAGAAAATCACAAAAAACTCTTGTCTGATCTGAACTATAACTGGGTGGACGGTAACACACAACAATTCGTAGAAAACAAACTGAAATGAGAACATCGATGGCTATGACTTCTGTGCGAGAGAAATCTATTGCTGGCTTAGTAAAAGAGTATACATCACGAATAACAATGCAAACACCACCGCCTCTAGAGTCACGGTCCGTTCTCACAACATAAGGGAGATCTCCAACAATTTCACAATCCTTAATCCTACCATGGAGCCAAGTTTCGGACAACGCTACAATATCTGGCTGCTCAGCTTCTAGAAAAATTCGGAAGGCTGCTAGTTTATTACATATAGAGCGCATGTTAAAATAGAAGAACTGGAGAGAATTCTTACCCGGACATGATCTTAGTTTGACGGGAAAGAAGATGAAGGTCTAACAGTTTGCAGCCTCGAACGACGAATAGCGTCGGCTTCTGCTCTTGGTATCACTTCTCCATTGTAGACAACGACGTCTTTCCCCTCGGACACTAGTCTTCTTTTCTCTTGCCGAAGCAAGAACTCCTTCTCTCGCATTTCTTTGGTCAGACTTGGCCGAATGAAAATGTTACTGAACCGGTTGTCATTCCGAAGTGAAGAGGCACGTGCGAGAAGTTGCCGCTGAAGTGACTTTGTCGGAAGAATGACCTTCAGCGGTCTGGAGGCCGGTCGCCCATTAGAGTTGTGATTGATACCCATCCGAAAATGGGCCAGTCCGTGAACAGCTACGCCAGCTGCGTCGAGTAGCGAGAGAATCAGAGCGTTGTCATGAGCTGTTTGTGAAGAAGGGAGAGCAGTAGGATCCGGATGTTCTGGAGCTTTTTCGATGACAATAGATCGGAGTCTTTTGTCCTCTTCAATTTCGTGCTGGATTAAGTCGACGGTGGGGGACTGAGTGGAATGTATATCTGATAGTTTCTTGATGAAAACAGCGCACGTCTTCAGGAGTAGCAAGACGTGAGGAGGCAGGGAAGGCTTCTTTGCTTCTGATTCGGCAGAAATACAGCTGTCGAGTGCTGAAGTCAGAGCAGCAACTCCAGTAGGATCACAATCGTTGGAAGAAGTTTCCTCGGCTCGTCTTTTGGGAGGCATTTTGGGCAGTAAAGGCAGTAAGAGCACGGAAGAAATCGATACACAGAGCACTATGGACACTCACCGCTCGGTAGAGAGAACTGAGACAAGAATGAGAACTGAGACAAGAATGAGAACTGAGACTCCTAATATTACTGAACAAACATTTGAGATTGTCATTTGAGAGCTTATCACTATTGAAAGATCTTTTAATGTTGTCATTCTTATTTGAAGTATTGTGAAAAGAGTGGACCACCTCATACTAGCGTGATCCCAAAATGGAGCAGGGGGGAAGGCTCGTGATAAAAGTGGAGCTTTTCCTGCTTCGATTGTACGCGGGTTCTTTCTTTGAAAAATTAACAAATTTCGGTAGGCGAACCTGTGGCAGCCAAGAAAAGCATTCATTTCAATTACTTTTTGTCTCATCTGAGCCTGCAATTCCAACTCATCTCTGGACAAGTCTCTTCTGTTGAACGGTCGTGGCTTGAAACTATTCATTTCTGGAAGAGAAGACTGGAAGTTTTGGAGCAAGTAATTTTTAGTATGGAGGTTCTTGATCTTTATCTTTAAAATACGAGGCTTGTTTCCCTTTTCTTTTCGATTACCGTGTCTCTAAACTCTAGTGATCATGTCAGATCTGATTCCACCTTTCTCGAGCACTTTCTCAATGAGTTCTTGATCATCTTTCTCATTCTCATTTTCTGGTAGTCTTTCTATCACTACGTTCTCCATTTTTTCTTCAGTCTGGGTTATCACACTCAAACGCTTGGCCCGTTCGAACAATTCTACCGAGTCGAGCTCAGGGGGGGCTCTTGGAGAAGACTTATCTGGAATCATGCTTTTTGATAAGTTCGTCAAACGAGCAGCTGGTTCTACTTGATTGTTTGGAGAAGAGTGAACAGCACTTGCATAAGTTTTTTGAACTTGTGGAGTTGACCTGTCACTTAAAGATAAGATTTCTTCTAGCTGAGCTATCTTTTCCTCTAAAATTTTGATTGGTTGTGAGTCTTTTGGAGTCTTAGAATTCTGTACTCGCCTCTGTATTTCTGAGCAGATAAACTCAAGGTTAAATCCTTTTTTTTCTCTACTTGTGAAATTGCAACGCGGGACTTTAATGACCTTTACTTAACAGCAACAAACAAACAAATGAAGAAAATGAATGGAGAACGATAAATTACTTGATCAATAAAATTACTGAATCAGAATGCCAGAATAGAATGCTAGATCAATGAACTGGGAGTCACAATTGAAAACTCCTTTACTGAGTGTCCCGTTCCCCCAACTCACCCACCCTTACTCTACTCAAACCCGGACTTCAGCCGTCGCTCTGCTTGTCGTCTTGCTTGGCGTCGCCGCGTGGGTTCGAGTCGCGAAGAGAGACGCCCGTGGGGAGGGGATGACCGTGGATGGGAGTGCCCGTGGGAGAGAGTGCCCGCACACTCAAACTTGGGTAATTAAACCCTTGTTTTAATTGCAACAAAACAAACACGTACAAAACGCGCCTAGCCAAACACTAGCTATATGTGAAAGAGATTGGAGAAGATACACGAAGGCAAGAACATTAATGATGAGGATCTTCAATGGGCTATCATAAAATGTCTCTCATAAAATGTCTCTCCAACTCCATAGACTTGGAGAAAATGCTTCTAGAGCAACTCAAAGCATAATAATGAGCTAGATCAGGCTAGGAAAAAATAATGTTACATACATAGTAACATAAGCAAGTATAGAATATATGGAATATATTACTATAATTTAGAATTCAATGAATTCTGAAATGAATAAATATAGCTAATGAAGAAAAGGTAAATTGAAGGCGATGATTAACAGAATTATCAAGAAAGAACTAGTGCGCGCGAGGCGAGTCTTTACCGTAACTCATTAGCTAGAATAACACTAAAAATGGGTTATTAAAACACGGATTTAATGACAAATTCGTTTCGTCCAATAGAGCTATCATATTTTCTTCTAACTTTGCCACCTTTGTCTTCAATAGTATATTCTCGGCTACTAAAGGTTGAATTATGGCTTCAAGTGTACCAGAGAACAGGTCTCGCAATGTTGAAGTGACGCATTTGGTGACCTCTTCAGACAGCGTGCCTCTGAGCTGTGCGCTGATGGATTCACTCATTGTTTTCTTTTCTTCATATTGTTGTGTAGATTTCTCAAAAGTCTTCTGAGATTTCTTGGGCGCCATTCTCAATGATGGTATAGACAGGGTTGAAGACTTAGGATTGAAAGACAGAGAAGAGAGCTAAGACTCAATGATGGTATATACAGGGTTGAAGACTTAGGATTGAAAGACAGAGAAGAGAGCTAAGACTCAATGATGGTATATACAGGGTTGAAGACTTAGGATTGAAAGACAGAGAAGAGAGCTAAGACTCAATGATGGTATAGACAGGGTTGAAGACTTAGGATTGAAAGACAGAGAAGAGAGCTAAGACTCAATGATGGTATATACAGGGTTGAAGACTTAGGATTGAAAGACAGAGAAGAGAGCTAAGACTCAATGATGGTATAGACAGGGTTGAAGACTTAGGATTGAAAGACACAGAAGAGAGCTAAGACTCAATGATGGTATATACAGGGTTGAAGACTTAGGATTGAAAGACAGAGAAGAGAGCTAAGACTCAATGATGGTATAGACAGGGTTGAAGACTTAGGATTGAAAGACAGAGAAGAGAGCTAAGACACTCACTAACTTTCACGATCTCTCACTGCTTAATGGATTTTATGAGTCTACTCACTCCCTGCCTTTTGTTCTTGAGCTTGTCAAGTGTGTTCCGCTGGTGGTAAATTTGAATGGCAGAACATAAGTATCGACTCGCAACAAGTAAGAACTTCTCCGGCCCTGCTGTCCGGGAACAGTTCCCAGCAGAGAATGAAGTGAGACAGTCAAAAACAGCAATGCGATCGCGAGAGCAAGTGACCGTTCCTTATCAGGCAAAAAAGACAGAATGAGGCAATTGTAGTTATTATATGTGTACATTTCCAAACAGTTTCCCCAACAACTAAGAAAGATGCACAGTTAAAAAACTTGAAACTTGTAAAAACGTGAGCTAATTTTTTTATTGAAAAACAAAACAAAAAAATGTCTCACTATGTTTTTTTCTGTAATTTTCTTGATTTGATTTTAGGGTTCTACAATTTATTTGGTCTGAAAATTTAGTCGTCTGACAATTTAGTCGGTCTGAAAACTAAGTCTTCGGAAAATTTAGTCGGTCTGACAATTTAGTCGGTCTGACAATTTAGTCGTTCTGACAATTTAGTCGGTCTGAAAATTTAGTCAGTCTGAAAATTTAGTCGGTCTGACAATTTAGTCGTTCTGACAATTTAGTCGGTCTGAAAATTTAGTCAGTCTGAAAATTTAGTCGGTCTGACAATTTAGTCGGTCTGACAATTTAGTCGAAGTTTCACAGCGTAAATAATCTTTCCATAAAGACGAATAACCTGCCGCGACATTAATCTCTAAACGATGAGATCATCGGCGCGATGACCTCATACCATTCAAATTAGGCGAAAATTTTGAAAGATGATGTCACCTTGACTAACTTTTTTTTGGAAATAAAAGGTCCTGCACGAAATTACATTCTTAGAACTTACGCGTGTAATTTAATTTCAATCTAGTTAGTAGAGCAAAATTACAAACCAGTCAAGTTTCATTACATTTTTCTTACGGGCATACCCAGTGACAGAGTTAATGTCTGCGCTCTGCCCTTTTCTTATTACACGGACTCGATACTTCATGTTCAACCAAAAACGTTAAATGCTTTTTTAAAGTACGAAAACAAACTAGATTGCGATTAGTTAGTATTTTAAGATTCATTTGGAGAGAAAGACGGCATTTTTAATCTCATCTTCTCGTACTTTAAGATATTATTTCGCGTGCTCTCGTAAGATCATCTCGTACCTCACTGATCCAACATTTTTGGGCCAAGAAGGTGCGAGAGCCATGATCTCATCGTGAAATATTTCAATTATAATAACACTGACTCGATGATCTCATTCATCGAGCAATGATGTCATCTTTACAGATACATCGCACGATCGCTTAACTTTTTTTGAGAGATTAATGTCGCGGCTGGTCAAGACCTCAAGAAATGATATTGATGGTGTTTTTCTTTCAAGCACAAAAACGCGAAGTTTTAAGCAACTTTAGCTCATATTGACTTGTTAAAACATTCGATTCACCTTTTCCTTTCAAGTTCTGCATCAGAGATTATATGTTTCAAGAGAAAGTTTGGTGAAGATCGTATGTTGATATCTAGATGACGTACAAATTGAAGGTCTATGAGAAACTGCACTTTGCCCGCTACTGCTTATTCTCTGCGAAACACGTGGTAAATATGCATCGAGAATGAGCTTGATTGAATTGCAGCCTTTTGTTACGACGAATGGAATGAACTCGCTCCGTCTTGGTAAGAAAAAAATTTAACAATCAATACTGTACTAGCGACTGCATCTTAACAGCCAATTCCATGATCAGAGATATTCATGTATTCTTTTTCATTCAAATTCAATCACCAAAAAAACTTTAAGCTGGATCTTTCATGAATAGCTCACACGTGTTGGAGGTCTTTCGTTTCGTTGATCCGAAAGGTTTGAGGCTAGTTTAATCGATCAAACAATACACGGCCGATTCTAGAACTCTGATCGTATGTAGTGAGGTACATACGTCACGGTTTTACATACGGCCGATTCCGCGCCACAGTATTATTTTCTCCTCCAGTATGTAGGGAGGTACATACGTCTAGTAACTACTCAGAAAGACTCAGGCAGCTCAGAATGAAGTCGTTAGTCATAAGAAGGCATAAGTTAAATTTGCAATTCATCTTTGAAAAGATATCTACTTAACGCTACCCAATATGTATGGGCTGAAAAGTAACTCCAGGGCCGTAACAGGTTCAAGGACTTCGGAATTTTAGTTTATGAATTTTTGGACTTTTATTTTATGCTCTACCATAACAAACTTAGTTTTCAATTACTCCTGCCACTGCCATCTGTGACAAATTTACAAAGAATTTCTCTAACATTGTTGCATTGATAACCTCGTAAAAAATCACGAGTGCGGTTCTATCGCAAGATATCTCCCCTAACCTTGGTGTTTATGAATTATCAAATGTTTCTCGTCTTTTTTCCTAAGCTGTTTTGTTGTTCTTTATAGGTTTTTCTTCATATTCTGATAAAAGGTCAGTTCCAATTTTTTTCGACAATTAAATGACTCTTTTCGTTGGTTAACATCAGAATTGAGTTTATGTTGGCAAGCCAAGTGAGCTCCGAACGCTTCGAATAGCAAGTAAGTCTTAAAAAGAAGCATCTTGGCAGATATACATGAATCTCATCCCCGTATCAACTCCAGTGAGTAGAACGGCCGGCAACTTTAAAACGATGTTGAGTTGACAGGAAACTTTTTTCTCTTAATTTATCGCTTACATCCTCGCAAAAAGTTTTGACGAAAATAAAATTTGATTATCTATCCTAATCTGTTCACCGTGTAAGCTTTGTGGCCTATTGACGAGTTCACCCCCCCCCCCGTCAGCCAAGAGAGGAATGAAAAATTAAGTTTGGACGAATTTTTATTATTTCAATCGGTCCCGCCGTGGTGTTGCTAAAATGGCGGCGAATTCGAAAAGTATTTTTATATATGACTATCTTTTTGACTGTATCTCTAATTGTAAAGTTTGTCCTCCGTTCTCTAACTCTGATCACAATTCGATTACTTTTTCTGTATTTTTACTTTCGAACCCACAACCTGTTGTAGAAGTTTTCGATTTCAACCGGGCCAGTTATGCAGATATCAATAAGCTATTATCAAATATGGACTGGACACTTGTTTTCGATGATTTCATTTCTGTAGATGACCTAGTTGATCGATTGAATGTTATTGCGAAGTCTTTAATTGAGAAATTTATCCCTAGAAAACGTAGGAAAGCTGCTTTTGAAACTTATCCTGAGCACATCCGTAACCTCTTCGAGCATAAATTAGCCCTTTTCTCTAAAATTCATGTTCACACTGTTCTAGAATTATTCAAACGCACTTCTCGAAAACTTGACAAGGAAATCAAGAAGTTTGAAATAAATCGACAGAAGGCTTTCTTCTCCGATCCTAGAAAGTTCTATCAATACGTAGGAAATCGTCTAAAATCCCATTCTTCGATTCCATCTTTCACAGATTTAGTTGGTTCTTTTGTTCACACGGATGAAGCTGAAGCTAGTGCTCTATCCGATTTTTTCTGTTCCGCTTTCTCAATCGATGATGGTTTGATTCCGAATGTTGATAGAGTTATTGATCATTCCCTAACTGATATGCTTATTCTTCCCGGAGACGTCAAGTACTATTTAAAAAAGCTGTCTCCTTCTCTTACGCAGACATCTGACTCTATTCCTCAGAAATTTTACAAAGAATGCGCTTCGTCGCTTGCAGAACCACTAAGCTATATTTTCAATTTCTCTCTTAAACTTGGCCATTTTCCTTCTCTTTGGAAAATATCTTACATCACTCCTATTCCAAAAAAATCTCCACCCTTGAATGTAGACAACTTTCGACCTATCGCAATCACGCCCACACCTTCTAAAGTTTTCGAACGCATAGTTCGTGATAGGATAACAAAGTGGATGGACATGCATTCTATATTTTCTGAAGAGCAACGTGGTTTCGTTCCTAGAAGATCAGTTCAATCTCAGCTTCTTTCGGTAACTAATAGTTGGACGAGAGCCCTCGACCAAAGTAAATCTGTCGATTGTCTCTATTATGACTTGACTAAGGCTTTTGATGTTGTCTCGCATTGTAAACTTCTCCACAAACTAGAAAGTTTAGGCATTCGTGGAAATCTTTTGAGATGGACTAGAAGTTTTCTAACAGGACGTTGTTTCAGTGTTAAGGTCAACCGAACATTTAGTGACACTAGAGAAATATCATCTGGAGTCCCACAGGGATCGGTTTTAGGGCCGCTATTCTTCTTGATCTATATCAACGATTTGCCTCGAATTTTTTCCAACTTACCCTCAGTTAGTATTCAGCTGTTCGCTGATGACATTAAGTTGTATATTTCTTATGATGAACTAGGTGCTCAAATCGCTAAATCCCAACTCTGTTTAGCAATAAATCAATTCGATAGGTATTGCGATACATGGCAGTTGGCAATAGCTGAAAAGAAATGCAATGTTCTATATTTAGGTAATAAAAACCCATGCTCAACCTATTATGTAAGTCCAAATACTCTTTTCACGAAATCAACCTCTGTTAGAGATTTAGGTATTTTAATAGATGATTCCCTGTCTTTCAAATCACAATATGAGCTTTTGTGTCGGAAGGCATTACAAACAGTTTATGCCTTATTCAGAATTATTTCATGTATCACACCAGATATATATGTAAGATGTTACAAATCATATGTTCTACCGATTTGTGAATTTTCTTCATCGGTTTGGTCTCCTCATTTAAAAAATGATATTAGGAAAATAGAGAAGGTCCAGCATATATTTACTAAACTTCTCTATTTTAGATGTAATTTAAACTGCTCTCCTAATATTAGTTATGAGAATCGTTGGAATACTTTAAATTTGACCTCTCTATATTGTAGGAGAATCATTAATGATCTCACTTACGCTTTCAAAATAATCCGAGGTGAAGTTGATCTTAAAGTTAGTACCTTTTATGTGTTCAAACCGTGTAATGGTAGAACATCCGCCTTTAATTTCCACATACCTTTCACAAATAAGAGGTTAACTTTCAATTGTTTTGGAGTAAGAACGTCTAGGTGGATGATTAATTTACCTGCTCAAGTTATGACTTCTCCTAACTCTAATGTGTTCAAAAAGAGGCTCAAGATGCTAAATGTTCTTGAAATTCTCGATCTGCACTTACCTAATCTCTGAGTTGTTCCCTTTTTTTGCATTCTCTCTCCTTTCTTATTCTAGAAAATCATTGTTCAGATGTTATTGTCAAGAACAACGCTCACTATTGTACGAGTTATCTTATGTTTTGTCACATCATTATTGATGTATGAATAAATAAATAAATAAAATATGAATGGAAATTCGATAAGAGGCGTTTTTTTCACTTTTTTGTTTCCAAAGAGAAAGAGCGATTAGATCTTTTGAAGTTTGTACTTTGATTCACGCGCGTGCGTTCGTGCGTGCATGCGCATCTAATTCAAAATATTGCGGACTGACATTGTCTATCGTCTGACCCCCGTGCAAGCCGCACGCTTAATAATCCTCACAATCGAAGAGAAGGAAAGCGTGGGATCGATTTGTGTTGGAAACGTTTTATGCCGGGTCCCAGAGAGTTGCGCCGAGACGTTAGCGCCGACCCCACCAGCGCGGCACCTAATAACGCCACACCCTATAGCGCCAAAAACCATTAGCTCCACACCCAACAGTGCTGATATCCGTTAGCGCCACACTCATCCCCGCTGATACCCATTAGCCCCAACTGAGAATTTCCACGTTGAAGTTTATCTGACGCTGGTGTCCAACCGAAGCAACCTTGGGGTGGGGTGGATTACCGGTTAGAGAGGCGCCACTAGATGAGGGCGAAGAACCGACAACAGTTGTTCCAAACTGTCTTGGTTGAGAAAAGATTCTTTTGATGACGACATTTCACTCCTTGAAGTCGAAAAAAAGTATGCAGACCTTGACGAATACACACCTACGCCCGTCAGCAATATTGGTTAGAAGGGGAAATCATACGCCTACGCAGTTCCCGTCAATTACGCCTACCATAAGTGCGTAACTGCGTAGCTACCCTTTTTGCGGGAAATTCAAACAAACATCTCTGCCGCGGCTGTTTTTTCGTCGGTTTTCTTACCTGTCAGCTCGAAGACAACCTGATTTTGTACTGTACCTTCACTGATTCTTTAGTTATTCTTTTCTCCCAGTAGCATAAATCAGCATCTGCGGTGAAAAATTGTGCTACGAAGGAGAATGTTTGGGTTCTGAAACACATTTATATTAGAACACTTTACAACTTGCCCGACAAACGTATAATTAGGATTTCTTCTCGAAAAACCTTTTGCGTCCACTATCACGCTTTTCACTTAGGCTTAGGTAAAATTTATCCCTACGAGGCCTTACGGCTTAGGAACAAGGCCATACGGCTTAGGAACAAGGCCATACGACTTAGGAACGAGGCCATACGGCTTAGGAACGAGGCCATACGGCTTGGGAACGAGGCCATACGACTTAGGAACGAGGCCATACGGCTTAGGAACGAGGCCGTATGGAACAATTAGCCACTAATTTGTTGTTTTATCCTGTATAATAAAGTGAGTTGTCTGAGCTGTTTTCCGCTATTCACTGTTTTTTCTCGCTTATGCTTTTCTCCATCCCGAACTGGAATGAGAAAATAGGATAAAAAGAGAAAATGAGAAAAAAAAGAAATAAATAAAAGAAGTGTAATTGTTCGATTTAAACATGGTCCCGTAAGGAAATTACATGGTTACGGCTTAGAAACGAGACCGAATGGAATTCTTTTCTCATAATATTAATTTTTGGTCTATTCAATGACTGAAGTTGCAAAAAATGGTGTGATAAATATAGTAGCTTGAATACACTAAAACAAAAGCCCCACCCAAGTAAAGCACGCCCTTGCCCTCCGAAGTAAAATTATGCCCAGTAAGTCTTTTTCCCATCTAGTTATTAATTTTTTTCAATTTTTAACTTTTACTCAGTCCAAAAATAATTTTTTTTTTAATTTATAGAAAAACTTTCCGGGTCGCTAACCCATGTCTCATAGTGCCTGAAAAAACACGAAATAATCTAGTTCTAAAGGGATACTTTCTCGTAAAATTTGCTCAATTCAACTGCAGTAGCTATTTTCGAAATTGACTTTACTGAAGTCTGAATCAACCGAACTCAAGAGTAAAACGAACCCTTTACCGGAGAAAGCAGTTCAACATTTTCAACGCATTTCGAAAACTTCTTGCGTTATCAAAATGATTTCTTTTATTTTCTTTTATTTTTCAAGGGCAAGGATGCAAAAAATAAAGATAATTTTATGCTTAGTACTCAAACACTTTGATACAAAATAGAAGTGGGTCCACTTTGATACAAAATAGAAGTGGGTCCACTTTGATACAAAATAGAAGTGGGTCAATATATTTTGATACAAAATAGAAGTGGGTCAATATATTTTCGGATGTGAGAACTAAGGCTTTTCTTTGCAGGTCTCCAGTTCGGAGAGAGCTGAAAAAAGCTTTCATTTTGGATGGGGTTGAGGTTTTTTTTTGGACAAACACTCATATTCAAAAGGTTTTGGAAATTCGTATGTTTAGTTATTCATAATGCACACATATTTACTCGTTTAGCTATACCACTCGGTTACTCCGTTCTTCTCTAGATCGTTCTAATAACGTTTTGTTCTCGCGGGCTATTCGGAATCATTAGAGCGTAAGCTGATTTACAAACTGTTCCAGTTCAGTGCCACAGTTGCGTATCCTTCTGTTAAAGTCATCTCTTGAACCTTTTTTGTGAATCATGTGAGCGATGATTTTGAGTATTCTTTCGAATATCACGATAGCAAACGATAAATAAGTAAAGTCTGATATTTGTTTTCAGTTGAGTAAAGTGAACGTTCAAAGAAAAACATTATTTGAAGAGCGATAAAAGCAGGATTCTACAAATAATAGGACATCGTAAAAACAAATTCATTCATTCATTCTTTATTCCGTTCACACATGATATTAAAACAATGATGATTGTGGATATGTATGGACTATTTTTATAGTGGCGGTGTGTTTATGAGCGAACGGTCGCTTGAGTATGAGGGGAAGGAAAAGGGAGGGGGGAGGAATGATTGATAAATATGAATTAGTTATTCAACAATCAAAAACATGAGAAAAAGGCACAATAACATGAACAGGCAAGTTCATTACATTCTTTTTGAATATCTTGCTATTAGGTTCTTTTACTATTTCGTAATCCAAAGAATTCCATACTGATAATTGACGAGAAACACATGTAGATAAGAAAGACAGGTTGATATTATTAGGCGTAACAAGACGCAGAGGATGAGAATGTCGGGAAAAGCGATCATATATGTACTTATTTATTTTTCCAATCGCTAGAGTCTTGTTCAAACTATTTTCATTAAGCAATATTCTTCATTCCGGTTTCTCACTCAACTTTTTCATTACCTTATCTTTTGAACTTTATAAAAACGAGTCATGTTTTTTTTCAATTATCATAGTTTTAGCCTTCAACGAGACAACAATTGAATCTCTCAGGGAAATGTGTTTTAATTTGACACTCAGTCTCTTGAATGCTGAGTAAAAAAACCAATTAAAAAACTTGGGATCAAAAGTTCGAATTTACCTTTGGCGAACTTTTTCACTACCTCCCAGTCAATGACCTTTTCCTCGTGATGAGTTGTCGCAGTAACTCCACTCACATCGAAAATGGATCATTGTATCGAGTGGCTTAGTATCAATATAAATAAATTTGTGATATTATCAACACTTTAGCTCAACAGTATTTAGAATGGGCTAATCCGTAAGGAAGACTTGTGAAATTTCACATTAGGCGTGGGCTCGGCTGGCTGACGTTTATTACTAGTATTTTGTTCATCACAATTAGCGGTGAAGGCACTGTAGTGCAGGGTGAGAATGCTCGACTGAGAAAAGTTCGTCGAGAGTTCGGATATGCTGTGATGACTCACTTTTGCTAAATTATTTTTTTACATTAAAAAAACGCTTAGGCTTAGGAGAAAGTTTCGTACGGCTTAGCTAACGAGGCCGTGTTTTAGGCCAGCCGAGCCCGCGCGTCCCGCATGTACTGTAAAACTTCACAAGTGGAAGGAAGACTAGTTTTACATAGTGCTAACCGTTTACGACTGTGGAGAAATGAGTTTGTTCTAATGGCATCATCAGATTGATGAATAAATCGTTAAAGGCATAGATCCAACAGAGGTCATTGGCGTTTGTTAAGAAATTATAATTAAAGAAAACTAGGTGGTTCGGGATAATGAGTGAGCTTGCGGTAGAGGGCCGAAAATGAAAAACTTTTCATTATTCTATATTTTCTCACACAATTGAAGGTTGATTTAACAACAAAAAAAAACTTACAGCGCAGATGACCTGACTTAGCTTTAAACTACAGGGTTAGGCAGATATATTACAATTTGGGTGCTAACCGTTTCCTCAGACTACAAAGAACCTTTTCGTTTCAGTTTAACGAGTTTTATTTTACATTTCAAAAAGTACATACAGTTGAAATTTCATTCAAAACGGGCTTTTCGTCCGCGAATTACGGTCTTCAGAACATGTGGATATTTGGCTATTACAGCGGAAAGGTACTCTGGGTAAAGATTGTCCTAAGCTTTCTTCAACTACGATATCAGGGCATCGAGACTGTGGTGTTCTTTAGCACAGACACTTGCAGAAATAAATCACCTAATGATGTATTTGAGAGATTTTTAGTCGGTAGAGCAGGCCGGTCAATCTTCCTCCCTTATGAAGCCCGGAAAATTGGTTGCGCACCAGCATGCGAAGAGGCTCCATCCTGCTGATGAACACGAGCGGTTCCAATCATATGTGCATCATCCCAAGGCTTCACTACGCCCTCTAGTATGTGCCCCAAGTAATCTTGAGCGTTGATTTTGACATTTTCATCGACGAAGTAGAGCTATGACTTGCCGGTCGAGCACATAGCTCCGAACACCAATACTCGAGTTCGGTGTTGTGTTCTTTGAGACAATCTTTCGTTCTTTGAACTTTGAACTTTTTATTATGCGAGAATTCTTATTATAGATAATATTATTATTATAGATAATAGTACAAACATGAAACATTATTGTTATTCTACATAATATTACATACAGGAAACATAATGTTTTAGATAATATATAGATAATACATGGCTAACACACAAATGAAACTGAACGAAGAATCCGAGAGTTTATAAATACAATCGAGCGGATCAGCCTTCAGAGCATTGGTTCTGGCTGTTGTGCTTTCTTCAACGATGAAGGTCTTCTCGTCTTTGAATATAGTCTTATCCAACTCGCCAAAATTTATTCGAGCTAGGAGCTTTCGTGATTTTTGGACTTTCGCCTTATTATTTCTATGCGTGAGAACGGAATTTTTTTGCTGGGGTAGGAATTGAGTCTGAGGTGATCGTGCACAATTCATTTTTCATTAAAGTGACCGACTCCATCGTGCTTCTCTTCGAATTGTAAGCAACTTTTCGTTTGACCTTGTGTACGTTTCCTGTGTAGTGGTCCATTTTCTACCTCTGCCTAGTTGACCGTGGATCCTTCCAGTACTTTACATTCGTTTCATTGCACGACGCACGCTCGATTAGTATACTCCGAGCTTTCTGGCGATTTCCGACTGCTTGTACCCGCAACTGTGCATGTCAAGAATTTAATCTATTCGCTGCTACCATGATCCTCAAAATGGACAGAATCCTATAAAAATTTGATAGAATTTTAAAAGAAGACTGCTCTTGAAATTAATTTTCAACTCGATTACTTTCAAGATCAACTTCAAGTCACATTAAGTCAAACATTTCTTGCAATAAATTTGCCTAACCCTGAACATAACGTGCACTTTTACTAAAATCATTTTCCTCTATAAAAACCTATTTCAGTGCGTACCGGCTGGAATTGGTTTAAAAGTGGGCAGCTTGATAAGGCATTCAATGGAGTCTGCAGCCCGAGTGAAAGGGTAATCCGTGGAGATTGGGAGCTCCGAGACGGGACCTTTTCTCGTTCCTCAACGAGCGTTTAAAAAATTGGCGATTGCTCTAATCTTTCGACCACTGGTTAACTCTAATATACTATTATAACAAAAAAGGGGTTAATCTCTAATATACTATTATTTAAAAAAAGTGAATGAGAGAGAGAAAGAGAGAGAAAGAGAGAAGTGAAGTGAGTGTGACTGTGTGCTTGAGCTTTTACCGAGAGCTCGTGGACCCCCCCCCCCTTTCAACGTCAAAGGAACCGCACGGGCAACAATCATCATCATCACCACTGGTTAACTATTTTTGCATGTTTATCTCTAATATACTATTATAACAAGGTATTGTGGATAGTAGACGATTCACTCCTAATCTGTACCTAGCTCTGATTATGCTTTATTGGAAAACAGGGTGGATTTTAAAAGTGTCGCTTTATCAAGTAGTTTCTGCGGAAAATCATAATTAGAAGGACAAAATTGGTGACAAATAGATATTATGTGTCACAGTTGATTAATCTTAAGTTTTTTCTCTTAAATTTGCTCTTTGGATTTATTCCTTATTCAAAAAAAGGAAGAAGTAACTTTCAAGTGGTCTCATGGCTTTTGTATGAGTACTGCTATGTATACTTTAACGATAAGCTTCATTATCTGCAGGACTCTCTTTTGCTAACTAAACTAATAATGCTCCTCCTCAATACTAATTCTTTCTAACCTTTCATATCCTCATTAAATCGAGGGTCTAAGTAGACGGAGAACTCGCATGTATTGAAACCTTTTGTAAGTGTAGAAGACGGTGGAACTGAATTTTCTTTTTCTAATTCATTACACACAGAAAAATAACTGTCACTGTTAAAAACGTTTTCTGAAAAAATGTTATAACCGCTACCCAAAAACGGTTTGAAGCGCCTTATTGAATGGTTTGAAACAACTTTGACGTGGAAAACACGAAACGCGACGCGTTTCTCTGCAACGCGTTTCCCTATTGCACGGACGCAGTATAAAACCTTTTTGTGTAATGTGCATAGGTATAATTTTTTTGTTGCATAGTTATATCTTCGGCTACTTTTTTTTCATAGATGTTCATTTTTACATCTATGAAAATGGATCTAGTGAAAATAATTAATTTTTTTTGTAAAAAAAAATAAGAAAAAAGTTTTTTTTTAAAAAATTTTTCGCAAGAATCAGAGTCCTTGATGCTCAAAATGAACATCTAAGAAAAAATTTTCGAAACCGAAGCGTTTAAAGGCCACGAGTGCTGCCACTTATACTGAAGTAATGCCAACTATTGAAGTGACCTTTTTTGAAATGGTAGGATGTTAAGGTCCACAAATATGAGGATGTTAAGGTGTTGAGGTCATTCGAGACGTCTCTTCGGGACGTCTCCCGAACACAGGTTTTTTATTTTAAATTTATTCAATTAAATTTAATTAGTTGTTGTTAAGTTTTGTTTTTTTTCAATAAATTGTTTGATAACATAGCTTTGATATGATAACATATATAGGCGCTTCTGCAGTTTAAGTGGCAGCGCTCGTGGGCTTTAAACGCTTCGGTTTCGAAAAATTTCTTCATAGATGTTCATTTTGAGCATCAAGGACTGTGGTTCTTGCAACAAAAAAAATATTTTTTCCTTTTTTTTTGGCTCAACTGCAGTTTCAGTGTCTCCCAAAGTCAAAAAACAAACGCACTAACAAGGGAGGGGAGGGAAGGGGGAGGGGGTTATTTTTTACATTAAAAAAGCTTAGGCTTAGGAAACAGTTGGATTTAAAGATGTTTTTCTACTTTAGCCGTCCAAAATCTACTTTAGCCGTCCAAAGATATTTTTTTCAGAAAAAGATTTCATTCATGAATTCATTTTTTCTATTCATTTTTTTTCCTGTTTTAGTAATGGCCGCTTTTTTGCTTTTTGCTTTCTTTGCTCTTTTTTCTTTTTTTGCTTACGGCCGTACGGCCTCGTTAGCGTAAAGTTTGGGGGCTAAGCGTTTTTTGATGTAAAAATAATTCTTTAATGTAGAAATAGTTTTTTGTTAGTGTAAATAAGTCAGAAGTATGACCCATGGAACCTCTGGGAGGGAGGGGGATGACTAAAGTGAAGAAGTGCCGTATATGAGTACCATCAATATACTACATATAATGTGTTGAAAAATGAAGTTGTCTATGGTATTAATGAAAGTGCTGCATTATTGTTTTATAATTCTTTTTTCGGTATTTTTTTGCATTTAGTGCCCCCCCCCCCTTTGACCAGAGGTTCAATTGGGTCAGCTAAGAGTGGAATTTTTTTTCAATGAAAAATTATTTTTTTGTAAATGTAAGTAAGTCAGATGTATGACCCATGGAATCTCTAGGAGGGGGGCCCTAAACTGCAAAAGTGCCTTCTTATCTTTAATTTTTTTTCTTATGTCTCATAAGCAATGTCTTATTTGAGATTTGCAGACCTGGCAATCCGCAGACGACCGCAGACCTGGTCAAGATCCGCAGACTCGTCAGCCTAAGCCGTGCGACCTCGTTAGCTTAAACTTCTGCCTAAGCCTAAGCATTTTTGATGTAAAAATATTTTTTTAATGTAAAAATAATTTGTTAATGTTTTTTTGATGTAAAAAAATTTTTTTTCACGAACTGGAGTCTCAGATGTGCAGAATGAACTTTTTCACTTTAAGCCCCCCACCTCCCAGAGGTTCAATTGGGTCACTTTCTTGATACGGCCTCGTTAGCTAAGCCGCGCGGCCTCGTTAGCGTAAACTTCTTCCTATGCCTAAGCGTGTTCAATGTAAAAACTATTTCTTTAATGTAAAAATAACTTTTTGTGATTGTATGTAAGTCAGAAGTTTGACCAATCGAACCTCTGGGAGGGTGGGGCCTAAAGTGATGAAATTCATTCATTTTATTCCTTTGCACATGGTTGATATACAATGGATAACTGTCACAGGGTGATTCAGTTCGAGGCAATAAGATAATACATATGTATGTACATTAACCGTAATTTTTGCATTTAAATTACAATTGATCGAGAAGTTCAAGGTGTGAGTTCATAATTATTAATTCGTGAGAAATACTCAAATGCTATGTGAGTCTTAGTTTAGAAGAGGGTACAATTACATCAATTGGTAAACTAAGAAGAGCATTTTTAAATTGTGACGAGGATGGCATTGAAACAAGAGGCGAGGGCAGGGAATTCCAAATATCAATACGGCGAGAAACACACGTATTATGACCTTCGGGCATTTTGAAGGGCAGTATAAGTCTGAGAGTGTGGGAGATTCTTTGGCTGTAGGGGGAAGGCCTGATCACAAAGAGATGTGTGGTTCCAAGCACAACGTTATTGTGGATGGCTTTATGAATGGAAGATAGGTCAAGTATGGTGCGCCTATACTCCAAGGTGGTTAGGGTTAATAATTTTAGACGGGCAGAATAATTTTGAGAGATTTGGCCAGCTCTAGCGAGAATGCGTCTGGTGAAGTTTCTTTGTACCCGCTCTATGTCGTTAATGAGACCGACAGAGACAGGTGACCAGAGTTCGCATCCATATTCCAGAATTGGTAGAACGTAGGTTTTGTATGCGCGAAGTAAGACCGGGATGGAGGAGGTTTTTAAAGACCTAAGAAGAATGTTAATAGCTGTTCTGGCTTTTTGAATCATTGTAGTAATATGATGGTTAAATGAGAGAGAAGATTCGAAATGAATACCAAGGTCTTTAACGATTGATTGTGAGGGCAGGGTGTGGTTTTCTAAGGTGTAGGGTAAATCAGGGTTGTTAGGTCCGCAATGAACAATATAGCATTTAGGGAATGAGATTGTGAGTGACCAAGTTTGAGCGTATTCAGCGATTATGTGAAGAGCATTTTGAAGGGAGGACGAAGACTGGGAGAAAATTTTGAGATCGTCTGCATACAGAAAGCTAAAAACATTTGAGGGTAGAAGCTCTACTATGTCATTAATGAAAATAGAGAAAAGCAGAGGCCCGAGGCAGCTACCCTGAGGAACCCCAGTGGTCACTGCTCTATCTGCAGATTCGAAGCCGTCAACAGAGACGCGAAAAGACCTTTTAGAGTTTTCACATTACTATTTGCATAAAACTTCAACTGGTGCAATTTCTATTTATTTAATTGATACATAGTTGCTTGTCTTATATTAACTTCGAACACTCGTATAAAAAACATGAAGTCCTTAAGCAGGATAAAAAGTGTCGTTTCAACAAATCCCCGAATCATGGTTTCGTCACCTTCAACATGAGTTTCGTCCATGGCATGGTCGAAGTACTCAGAGAAGTCCACTTCATTAGAACATGTGCTCAACTCCGAAGACTGGGAAAGAGCTCCCACTTCTCGCACTAAAAAACGTGTTCATCATGAGAGCAGGAATTTCACAGTATGAAGCGCCAACTTCCCAATTAGTAGTTCTTTCGCTCTTTCTCTCTCTCTCTTTATTTGTCTCTCTCTCTCCGCTGTATTTCTCCTTGTTTTCTATTTATTTATGTTTACGAATTATCTCGTTTTAATTCGTATTCATCTGCATCTGGCTGATTATCGCAGAGAAATTATGTAAGAAGAGCTAATTACCTTCGACAGTGGTCTCGTCTCTATCGTGATAAGAGTAAACAGAAAAGTCCTCCAAAGCTTGATCCAACTCCGAAAGAGTAGAGAGGGCAATTACCGGCACTGAACACTTCAGAACTATATACAGTAAGGTGCAAAAATCTATAAAAATTTGATTTTTGAACATTACTTTGCAAAAAGCGAACCCATTGTCTTGATCTTTTCTTTTTTTTTCGTATATTTCCATTAAAGTGTATATATATATATACATATATGTTGTAGTTATGGTAATATGTCTGTTTCAAGATAAAGCGAACTCATTCGCACCAAAACTCGAGTTTTCCAATTTTTCTAATTTTGAAAGAAAATTCAATTTTTTGAATTTATTTTTGGTGTGGTTACATTACATTTTTTCACTGAATGACTCGTCATACGGAAAGTAAAAACGTGTTTTAGATCTGTTTTTCAGGGAGTTTCTCGTCAAAAATGGATATCTGTTAAAAAAAAGTTTTCTGGTTGCCACTTGATTATTAATATTCCTATTTTCGTGATTTTCGACGGAATTTTTTGTTACTTTCTGTGAAATAATTGGTTGGAATTTCAAAATACTGGAGACAAACTTATAAAAGTTATCAATGAAAAGACAAACGTGATAGAATTTTGAACGTTACTGTCTATCACTTTGTAAAACAGTGTTGCAACACTTGTCATGAATTAATTATATAAGTTTGAATGCATACTACTTCCTAGCTCAAAAAAATCTATCTGTGATTTCTAACTATAATATCAGTGACCGAGTCTTATGGTAGCGTTAACATCACAAAACGACTGACTCATCATAAATCAGAAGGCCTTGTCAAAAAAGTTAATGAAGAATTACCGCTTTTTTGAGCGGTGGAGCCATACGTAATAATTAGCGAGTAATTTCTCGCTCTCCTTTCTAGTTTTTCATGTCTACCTAATCGGGATAAAGTGCATGAAAATATGCTTGATCGTAACAAATTATCAAAATACACATCCTTACATTTGTATAATTACGTTTAAATAATTCACAATTGCTTTTTTGTCTCGTTTTTCCGTGTGTCGTTCTTTCTCTCTGTCCTCATCTCTTTATTTTTCTCTCTCTCTGTGTAACTTATCTCTTTCTTTTCATTAGCATTCCTGTTCTTCACTTCACTCTTCATTTTTCCTCTTTTTACTTCTTCCATATCCTGGTCAGTGTACACATAAAACTCGAGAATGGAAGAAGGCAAAAACACTTTAGTGGAAGGAACTAAAAATGTTAAGCCGTTTGCCAGTTGTTCACTATCGTATAGCAATAGTTTTTAGATCATCATTCACAAATAGATTTTTAAGTGTTTTTTTCCATAATATTTTCAGATTTTTGCCCGTGACCTTTTTTGCTGATTTAATTTCCATTCATCGTCTCCCCAATGCCTTATCCCATGAACACCGCTTACAGCAGCCGACCCTTGGTCACTTTCATATAATACCGGTTGCACCGCCCGAAGCAGTCGTTTTCCGAGTTTATTGAAAAATACAGAATACATGGTTTTAAAACGTTTTACACATTCTAGTTTCAGTCGCATTCAAAAAATTTAGGAAGTAGTTTTTTTCAGTTAGTTGTTCTGCAAAATTGTGTTCACAGGGGTAAGAAAGTGACTAGTTGACAAAAAGGGTTTTCTCTTTCGAGTGAAGACTTTCGATTTCTCCAACTTTCGATCCAGCATGACTTTTTCGTAGATAAATCAAGAAAAATATGTGTTTACAATAAGTCTTTAGCACAGGTCTGTTAAGAATTTTGTAGAACGATCGTTCTTTGAGCGATGACTCTGGAATAATGAATAGCTCTCCTTCTCCACTCTTTACCTTAAGCTCACTTCTGATTATTCCAGACGATCGTTCTTTTCAAGTTTCCCACAGTTACACTATACCTTCGATGAAGTATGACCTTTAGTCTACAAGAGTCTTAAGAGTACCTTCGACATTGGTTTCATCCATGCAATGATGAGAGTAGACCGAGAAGTCCGCATCTGAGAGCTCCCTGTCCGTATTTTCAGACCCGGAGATTGTTATTCCGAAGTCAGCTCAAGAATTATAGTTTGATTAAGCAGTTCTCCTCAAGACAGTATCAGTCGTAATCCACATTATATGGAATATTTACCTTGGATCTTCGCCATTATTATCCATTCTTTGCTTACTCGCGCTCTCTCAACCATGTCACACAATTTTTCCAGCTTTAGCATCTCTAAGCCTTTCTTCTAAAGATTGCACTCTCATTTTTGAAAATCCTGCCTCGATAAGCGGTTGACATCCAAGTTTTTCTATGAAACTTTTTAAACCCTTTCCTTCGTAACCTGTTTTAGGTTTCTTCTAATGATTAACATCAATCAAAAGCCTCAAAGCAGAGTAAGCGCATGAATTGCATCACATGTTATACCATTAAAAAAGAAAACGGTTACCTTCGCCTTCACTTTCAATCGTAGAATCGACAGAAAAGTCTCCCGAATCTGACTGCAAGCCAAACAGATTTGAATTTGGTCGTGTAAAAAACTCATTACAATCTACTAAAACAACATATTTGATTGTAAATGAAGCAAATGTTTATGAGGAAATTTTTTGTATTTTTAAGAATGTAATTAAAAACCTTTTTCGAATTCATCGGCTGTTCCAGCGCACTCATGTTCAATCTCGATTTCAACATGTTGTAATCTTCAATTTAGTTTTAATGCAAAACACGATTTTGAGTAAAAAAAATTTCTTGATCTTTCAATTTATTTCAATGGTCGTTTCCTTTACTCTTTGGGAAACTTTTCTTAAATTATACTATTTCGGTTCTATGCCCTTCAACGGCCATCAAACCTATCTCTCAACTTTCTTTTCATTATAAAAACAACGAAATTAATCAATTTCTGCGATTTACTAATTTTTTATACGATTTACTAACGAAAGAAACATTTTTCGTTGTATAAATCATTAATTTGAAACACGAAACTGAAAAAGTAAACGTCAGTGTGAAGTCAAAAGCGGCAGCACTCTCTTTTTTTACGTTCTAACTTTTTTGAGCCCAAATTCGCTTTTTTTTCAAGGTTTCTTAAAAACTTTCTAAAACTTTCCCCCGTTTTCTCACTTGTCTTATTTTGACCGTCTTGTTTTTTTAATTGACCAGTCTATTTCCCTCTTTTAACCCTCTTGGTCGTTTTTTCTCTAATTATTATGGGCCTCTCTCTCTGCTATTTGACAATTGTATTATGAAAATTTGAGAATGAAGGGATAGAATATACAAGCACTATCACTGTGATGACGCTAATTCACAAAAGTCTGTTTCGCCCCCGCTTAGACAGACTTCTGTGCTCTCTGGGTGGGGCTCATCAGTGAGTGCCCAGAGAGTACACACACATATTATGAAATGTGATTGAGGAGATAGAAAGGAGAAAGCACGATCATATGTAGGTTACCTCTGCTTGTTCCTCACTGAACCCACCTTCAAAGATCACAAAATATGTAGTCATTCATCGAGCCAAAAAAGTCTTAATTCTCGTCTGAAGCTACGAGTGATTTGTTTGTTTGTTTTTCACTAAAAAGAAAACAAGCATTCTTTTTTGAAAACACATTGGAACTAACCTTCTATTTCAATCTCACAAGCACTCTCGCAGTCCGCAAATTCGTTGTGAGCTTCCAAATAAAAAATTTTTAATTGTCTTTGCTATCAATTGTTCAAGTGGAAAAGACGAGAATAAAGTTCTATTGCAGTTCATTGGGTATTAGAAATTCCAATTCGATAAACAAACCAGTAGTTTGCGATGAAGAATTTCCCATCTCAGTGGAAATTTTGAGTGAACCACTCAAGAAAATGGATGAATGCACAAATGAAGCGTATCGAAAGCAATTCTTATAATAAGGAAACTCGCGGGGGAAAAGCGAGCATCTTTCATTTTGCTGAAATTGTTGAAAGGGGTCATCAAAAACTTTCAAAACTCGTTTTCTCGCTTTAATGTTTTTGAATGATATAGAAATACATGTGAAGTTGCTCATAACAGGGAGCTGATGGATTATAACAGGGAGCTGATGGATTACCATTGCTCATAACAGGGAGCTGATGGATTACCATCATAATCTGAACATTATAATATCTGCGCCAAACGTTTTCACGTTACTCGTGTTCAGAAAAAAGTTGTTGTTGTTTTTGTTGCCCCGCTGGATCGGGTGTAGTAGTACAAGTTAATGGTTTCAAAATTATTGAAGATTGAGCAGATCCAGCTGAGACGAGACTTTGATGGGGTCCGTTAAGTACTACTCCTCCGGCAAAAGTGGTGGTTCGGTCCTCCTCCAGCATCTTGCGGACTGGAGTCGCATTCCGGACAACGATTGAGATCTGTGAGGTCGATGCGACTTTTGTAGCTAGTTAATAGGCTACAGTATCCAGATCGAAGTTTTGCCAAGCAAGTTGGGATTTTTTTCTGTAGTGTCTTTTTCTGTAATGGAAAGAATCGTATGCAGCTCGTTCATAGAACATCTCGACTCTTAAAAGTTAATCAGCTCAGTTCTGTTTTCGCCCAAAGCATTCTTGTGAATTGGCGCTTCTAGGATCTTAAACTGAATGGCATAAGCTATTAGACAAAAAATCGTATGTCAGTTGTACGCTAGTCGATTTTTCTAGAGCATTTGACACGGTACCCATAGCTCTACTCATGCAAAAATTAGCGAAACTGGGTGTTCCCGGATGTCTTAATAAGTTTATCTCTTCTTTCTTGCAGAACAGAAATCAACTCGTCCGTGTGGATGATGCAGACTTTCTCCCTTACTCTGTTTGGTCAGGAGTTCCGCAGGGAAGTTGTCTTGGACCACTTCTCTTCATAGGCTATATAAATGATCTACCGACTAAGCTACCACTAGATTGCGGTATTACAATGTACGCAGATAACGTAAAGCTTCGAACATAAATATTGCACCACTTTTGCAGAAAGTCTCGATGCAATTCATGAATGGTCCGAATTATGGGGACTCACCATTTTCTCTTCAAAAACCACGATGATAAGACTAGGAGCCATCCTTCCATGTAATTTTATTCGAACGGTGTGCAGTTACCAGAATCTGATGTTGTGAGAGACCTTGGCATAGAATATGATAGTAAGCTATGCTTTAAGCAACACTTAGAGAACATCTGTAACAAAGCGACTGCTCGATGTGCGTTTATCCTGAGAACCTTCGAAACTTCTTCTTCTTCTTAGCGTTGTCCCGCGCCGGCCGAGGTCGGAGTAGGGTCCGCTGTACGGCTTCTAGCTCTCCAGAAACATCTGTCCGTTGCGTCTTCCGAGTGGAGTCTTGCAAGGCGCAGGTCTTGGTTGAGCGTATCCATATATCTTGTCTTCGGTTTGCCTCGAGGGCGTTTGCCTGGTACTTCCATGTCAAGGGCGTGTCTTGCGATGTTGGTCGCGTCTCTTCGCATCACGTGTCCATACCATCTAACTCTCCCTTCTCGCATCTTGTCTTGTATTGGGGCAACGCCGAGTCTCCCTCTCACAATCGTGTTACGCACACAATCTAGGCGAGTCAGTCCTAGTGCCCAGCGTAACATTTTCATCTCATTCGTGTGGATAATGTTCTCGGTTATACGCGTTGTAGGCCAGGTCTCCGTCGAATAGAGAAGCACGGGACGGATTGCTGTTTTATACATCTTTCCGCGTATGCCAGCTGTGATATTCCTATTACAGAGGACACCTGCAGCTTCTCTCCATTTCATCCAAGCTGCATTCATTCTTTGGCGTGCCGCTGCATTTGTTGACGTGTCTGAGGAGATGACAGAACCAAGGTACTTGAATTCGGAGGTCTTCGGGAGCGGTTCACCGCTGATGTGAACAGTTCCCGTCGTTTGCACTCCGATTTCCTGGTACTCGGTCTTCTTGATGTTGAGGCGTAAGCTACTAAGAGCATCATTCCATTCTTGGGTGCGTTTCTCGATTTCGGCACGTGTAGGAGCAGCAAGGTTCCTACACGTGCCGAAATGTCGTCGGCGTATGCGATGGTTGACGGAGCCGGAGTCAGTAGAGGACGCGTGACGGTATCCATAACCAAAATGAAGAGAAGGGGAGACAAAGCACTCCCTTGGTGCACTCCAACGTTTACTGCGAATGGCTCTGTGATGCCGACCGGAGTTCTGACAGTACTCTTTGAATCATCGTACATCGCCATTGTCCATCGAATGTACTCTTCAGGAACCTGATGATCGCGCAATGCATATGAAATAAGATCATGGGGGACTCTGTCGAACGCCTTTTCCAAATCGAGGTAGGTCAGATGGAGAGGTGATCTTTTCTCTGCGTGCTTCTCGACGAGTAAACGGAGTGCAAATATTGCATCTGTTGTGCCTCTTCCGTTCACAAACCCGCATTGCTGAGCTGGAATATCGACGATATCTCGTATGCGTGAATCCAGTATCCTCTCAAATATCTTCATAGTGTGGTTGAGAAGGCGTATTGGACGGTAGTTGCTGCACACTCTGGCATCGCCTTTTCCTTTGAAGACTGGAACGGTCGTGGAGTAGCGCCAGATATGTGGAATTTGGCCTTGCTTTACGATGGTGTTGAACAGGTGCACGAGATTTGCTAGTCCAACATCACCCGCAAGTTTCCAGGCTTCGGTGGCTATGTCGTCCGGTCCAGCCGCTTTCCCAGTCTTCATCTTAGAGAGTGCCTTCTTCACTTCCTCGGCCGTGATGGTTGGCACGGGTCCTTGTATGGCGTGGGAAGTAGGGATGGGAGGGTGCTCAAACTCTTGGCCGCTCATTTCTTCGAAATGTTCGCGCCACCTGTTTCTGACTTTTAAAGGGTCAGTGACGAGCTTCCCTTGTTTGTCCCTTATCGTGGCTGCTCTCTGGATGTCCAAGGTGTTGCGGTGTCGAGCCTTGGCAAGCCGATAGATGGCTTTATCGCCTCCTGGTTGGTTCATCTTCTCATAGAGATCGCGGAAGTAGGAGGCTTTTGAAACTGCGACAGCTCTTTTGGCGGCTTTCTTGGCTGAGCTGTATGCAGCGCGGTCGTCAGCCTCATTTGACGTCCTCCATCTCTTGTAGGCATTCTTTTTCGCCTTGATCGCATCCTGAACTTCGGAGGTGAAAAACCAGGTGTCTTTCTCGATTCTTGGCTTTCCGGGTTTCGTCTTTCCGAGGATGCTTGCGGCGGGTGCTCTGATGCTGTCTTCAAGAAGCTTCCAATGTTCATTTATGTCCTCTGTAAACTGCTTGTAGAGTGCAGGAGGGAGTAGATTGCGATGGATGATGTGCATGAGAGAGAGACGTTCTGCTTTCCCAGTCGAGCGCCACCATTTGACACGTGTGCATTCAGGATTACGAGAAGGCTGTTTCTTCGACTTCAATACGCTGTAGTCCATAAAGAGAGGGTGGTGCTGAGATGCAACATGGTCTGATGGAATGACCTTTGCATCTTTCGCGTTCCGCAGCTTTGCTCTCAGGATTAACCAAAAGTCAATTTGACTCTGATTTCTTCCGCTCTCGTATGTGAGTCCGTGAGATCGTCTCTTTTTGAAAAAGGAGTTCACGACTGCTAGGTCGCATCGAGCACAGAAGTCAAGTAGCCGTTGACCCTCAGCATTGATCGTTCCGATTCCATGTCCTCCATGTTCTCTCTCACGACCTTGTCGATCTGAACCGATGTGAGCGTTAAAATCTCCGCCGATTAAGATGTCTTCATGAGACTCTCGGAGTTTGATAACTTCCTCTAGAGAGTCGTAGAAGTCCTCCTTATCAGCGTCGCTACATCCTTGTTGAGGTGCATATGCTGAGACGACAAGGAAGTGAATGTTGGACGAAGAAATTCGGACGGCCATGACTCGATCTGTAGAGCGAATGACTTCGGTAACATCATCAGCGATTTTCGAGGAGAGGATAATGCCAACACCATTTCTTGTTGATGACGTGCCATGGTATATCAGCTTGTATCCGTCTCCTATCGGCTTCGACTTGCTTCCTCTCCATTTCGTTTCCTGTACAGCAGCAATGTCAACCCTTCTTGCTTCTAGCATTGCGGCCAGCTCTCTACTGCGTCCCGTCAGTGTTCCAACATTCAATGTGACGAGGCGAATTTGGGCTGTACGCCGCGCAGACATACCCCGCCCATGGGTAGCTGCCTGTCCTCGCATATTTGACGGTCCTAGCGGACAAGGTAAGACCGCGTCGCTTCCGGGGGACGCCCTAGCTTTGGTGATATATCTTGAAGAACTTGAAGCCATGGTTTACAACAAGGGTATTCATGCGATCGGCCTGTTGAGTGGATGGTCAATCCAGCCTGGCATCGCGGAACGTGTTTGTCGGGAGTTCCTGCTAATCCTTGACCGTAGAAAAGCAGAAGATTAATCGAAAAGACGCCTCGACTCGTGTGGCCTGGACTACCCCCTCTTGGCCTAGCCATCTGACGGATAGAACAACTGCCGGAAGTGGACTCGTCCAAAGGGGGCCAATTTTAGCCTCACTCAGAACGTCGTGATTCCGGCAATCACGGTAGTAGGGCTGAGTGAGTTTACACCTTCCCACCGAGAACCTTCGAAACTAACAATGTAGAACTCTTCAAAAAGTTTTTTGTCCCTTTTGCCAGACCGCAACTAGCTCAATAATATGGTCATCACATCTGAAAAGGTATGTAAACTTGCTCGAGATTGTTCAGAGAAAGTATACTTGGATTATATTCAGAAGAGCTGGGTTCGCGATGACCTAACCTGAAAGACTCAATGAATTGAACTGGCAAACATTGGAAGAGCGGAGAAGAAAGACCGATTTGATCAGTGTTCGGAAAATTGTGACAAATCGTACCCCCTTAGACCGCTTGTCCATCTTCCGGTTCCAATCTCATCAGCAAAACACTAGATCACATCCATTATCATTAGTGATGCTTCGTTTTAGAACGGTTATGCATTCGAATAGCGTAATATCAGTAAGAGTAGTAGATATCAAGCTTCCGTGTTGTTATTTATGAGTTAATTTTTATCTCTATAGATGAATTGAATTGTTAACAGACATACATACATACAAGCGATTCCCCTACTGTACGGAGTTTGACGAGGCGTTGACAAGAATTCAGCCCTCAAAGAGCGTGAGAGGCGCGAACATCGCTCCTCCCTTGTCCTCTCGCCCCGTTTTGATCGACAGCGGATGATCTACACCCTTGTCGCACCCCCCGTCAGACGACCACTTTCGATAGACAAGGCCAGCCCGAAAAAATTTTGATTAGGATGCGCAGGCACGCACGCGAGACGCACTCGAGACGCAGACGCATCCGCTCTTTCCCATCTCTCTCTAACTCGCTCTTTTCCTCTGTCTCTCTACCTCTCTCTTTCCCTCTCTCTACATCGCTCTCTGCCAATGTTACTCTCTCTCTCATCCACTTTTTCTTATTCTTACCTTTTCTCTCTCAATGCAATGCTCTCTCAATGCTTTCTCTCTCAATGTCCCAATGCATTGCGAATCGCAAACAAAAAGGTGAAAAAACTGCCCTTATCGATTTTTCATTCAACATTTAAAAAGCGCGCTCGCACGCGCGTTGCCTTTTAAAATTATTTTCAAATCCGCCGCCTTTTAGCCACTTTAAGGCGGGACCGTTTGAAGTAATAAAAATTGCGGCCAAACTTAATTCCTCCTTCCTCCATTGGGTGACGGGGGGTGTTTTCGTAATTTAGACAAAATATGAGCACTAGAGTGCTAAGCTATCGTGATTGCTATCAGCAATGTATCATAATAAATATTTTATTTCAGCAACTTTTTGTCTAGTAAATTATATCACTATTTATTTATTTATTTGTTTATTGGTACATTATTCAAGATGTGTCCACACTCGGAAAGAGCAAAGAGAAAGAAAAATAATAATCACAAAAAAGGATATTGATTGAGCAAAAGCTATTATCACAGCATTATAGTTTGGTCATCTTAGAATTCAGAACCTCAAGTATATCTAGAGCTGATAAACGAGTCTTCATGTTATGGATACTGGTAAGTATACCAGTCGTATACCTAGTATACTGGTAATGGTTGGTAAGTATACCAGTCAGCAGTAGTGTGAGAGCACGTGCTGTGCGATACACGAAAGAATTGAACAAGCCATTTCTATTTGTACGACCATTACATTGTTTGAACACGTATAGACTACTCACTCGAACGTGTGTAACACCTTATGAGATATTATAGAATATGTTAGTCTCTCGGTATTACCCAAAGTTTCCGAGAATGATAAAATATCGATGGACTCAGAGTGAATAAAAATAAAAACTAGGAGTCGAGCTTGAATTACAAGGATCTGAAATAAATAAAAGAGTAAATTAGAATCAATGAGTGTTACATTCCATCAGTTCTGACATATAACAGTACTAGAATAAGAAGATACAATGTTAGGGGAGTCGCGTAGGTCAGAACATCAATTGCCAATAGGCGGTTTTACAAGGGGCTTACTGTAAGCTCTGGTCTTCGGTCGGCTTGAGACTTCTTCTTTCCAGGCATGTCGACCTCTTCTTCGCTGTGATATTCAGCTCTGATTGCGGACGCAGCCATGGTTTAGCTCGGCCTTGGGAAGTTGAAGTCTTTTTTACTGGTAGTTTGAACTTTGAGCAGGAAACAACCTTTAACTTTCGTAAGTAGTGCAGGTCAGCATTTAGTGGGATTTGAAGTTTGAGAGACGGCAAGACGGGAGGGGTAAATACTGTTTTGGTAACTGGGATCGCACTGGAGGACACAAGAACTCCAGCTTTTCTCAGGTTATCTTCGATGCGACTCTGTTCTGGACAAAGTTTTGGGTTTCTTAGTTCCACGATTTTCTCATCTCGAACAACAACTTGAGTATCCCATGTTTTGCATTCAATATTTCTGCTTCTTTACGGCATGCTCTCTCCTGAGCGAACTGGTCAGGCATCTCGACGAAATTAGCTGTGAGGATGTTGAACAAACTCATGATGCTTGTTCTTCCGCGCAGAGAAAATAGAACTTTTCTGAGAGATTTAGAAGGAAATTCGGTTTTTATGATCCGTGCCCTGGAGTTTCGAATGCCGAGGCGATGTGTTATTACACATCCAGTGCTTAAGGCGCTCTTGAAAGTAGTATTCATCGACTGTTGAATGGTATCCGTTACAATCTGTAGATCATGAATGTTGTTTATATCTGCAATTTCTTGTTCAGAGAGACCCTTTAGAACGAGGCGCTTATATTTCTCAGCAAAAGGTCTCGTTGTCCGTGGACAACTGATGCTACAGCTGAAGCGACTTCCGTCCAGTGAAATGTGGTTCAATACGAATGACAGCATTTAGGTTATAAATCTGTGTATTGTAGACCACTCCTAGAAGCGTGCAAATTATTAGTTATTAGAAACATAAATTCTTTAAATGTGTTTTACCTCATCAGCAATTTGCACCTTGTAAAATGTTCAAAGTTTTTGAAGAAAACATTTCAGATAATAATAATAATAAACTTTTTTTTTTCGAATTCGAACAAAAAAGAAATTACAAAAAAGAAATAAAAGGCGCGGCTTATGCGAGTGAAGAGCGTCTATATTAATGGTTATTACTCCAGGCGCTGAATCATTGGAATCTGTGGCCTTGAACGTAAAAGGTTGCGAACCATCTTCTCAGAGTAACAGTCCTGCAGTAATTCCAGTCAGAAGCTAGGACACGGTTTACGTGCTACGACGAGTTCCAAACTCTGTTGGTTCACTACCAATGTATCTCTTAACCGTAAATGTTTTGCTTAGATGTAGAATAAGTATGTCCTCTTCACAAGAACACGGTTTTGGTAATCGAATGGAGATATCACAGAGTTGGATGCGTCTGTGATATCTCCATTCGATTACCAAAACCGTGTTCTTGTGAAGAGGACATACTTATTCTACATCTAAGCAAAACATTTACGGTTAAGAGATACATTGGTAGTGAACCAACAGAGTTTGGAACTCGTCGTAGCACGTAAACCGTGTCCTAGCTTCTGACTGGAATTACTGCACGACTGCTACTCTGAGAAGATGGTTCGCAACCTTTTACCTTCAAGGCCACATATTCCAATGATTCAGCGCCTGGAGTAATAATCATTCATCTAAACGCTCACATCAGCCACGCCATTACATTTTTATTTGTTTCCTTTTTTCTGTTTGAATTTGAAAAAAATTGTTCTTTCATTATTATTATTATGAGTTTAGGAAAGTTTTCCTTCTATACTATAGTTTTACAAGGCGCCAATTGGTTATGAGATCAAAGAAACATAAAACTAATGATTTGCACGATTTTAGGTGTGGTCGACAATACACATATTTATATCCTAAATGCTGCCATTCGTATTCAACCACATTTCATTGAACTCATTTGAGTTTGCCATCTTCCCAAAAAAACTTTTCGATTTAGGCCATCGTCTTTTATATTCTCTCTTTTCTCTCTCTCCTTCTCTCTTTTTCTTCTCTCTCTCTATTTCTTCTCATCTCTCTGTCTCTTCATATCTTCTCCTCTATCTTTTCTCTCTCTCTATTTACGTTTCTCTTCACACATCTTTTTTTCTCTTATCTGGCCTATGATAGCTCGAAACTTAATGAGAGCTCAGAAGAGAGCCGCTAATTCGATTCTCACTCTTATATAAAAACAAAACAAAGGTAAAAATAGAATTTGATCTTGGACCATTCATTCGATGCTCAGATTTTGTTTTCCTCGAAAACGAGCCGAGCTTAGTCCCATAGAGGAGAAAAAAGATATGCAATTATCCTGCGGATGATAGCCGGTTCAGCTGTCGCAGACAAAAGCAAATAAAAAAAATCCCGCAATTGTCTAGATTTCTTGAGCTTGTTCTGAGCCCAAACTGAACGAAAAGAAAGAAAAAACTTGAAGAATGAAGAACCCTTCTAATAACCGATTGAATGAGCTTTTTTATTTTGAATTTTTTTCGTTAGAAAATTTGTATCAGACTGCTAAAGAAATGTGCGCAACTCTGGGCGATTAGGAACTAGCGAACTGTCCCATGAAACATTATGTTGAAAATTATATTTGAAAGACGCGTGAGAACGTTATGATCGCATTAAGTGTACAGGTTGTGTCTTGAATACGCCAACGAGTTCATCTACTCATATGGAAGTAAATGAACCAGTGAATATAAACATTTGTTTATAATTCACATGGGAGAATTTCAAAATAAGGTGTAAAATTTCATTTGGTGCTGTCTCCTCTTGCTTGAACAACAGCGCGGAGCCGCCAGGGAAAGGCTTAACTAAATGAATGCAGGTAGGGTCCATCTACTTCAATCTTCTGTCAGCGATTTCTCAGAAAACCAGAAATCTGAAGATAAAAATCAACCGAAGTTCAAGGGACTGAGATCTGGCGTAAAAGAGGGACGCTTCGAGCTTGACTCGATGTCAGAAAATACAAAATTTAGATCATGATGTTGTTCTTTTTGCTCTGTAAGTCATGTTACAATAACATTCACTGAGCCTATCTAGAGCACAAAAACTTTTTCGGGGTCGTTAGTCTCTTTAACGCGGAATAACTTCCCATTAAAAATATAATGTGCATGTGCATTCCATGACGCGTTCGGGCAATTAGCGTCAAGCACCTACTGCGTCGTTCCTCCTTGAT
>OZ057405.1:40111396-40226551 GCA_964056735.1 Allodiplogaster pararmata
ATACCTGCACGGCCAATAAAAATATATAACCTCTATTAGTACCTATATAGAGGTACCATTGGACAAGACGTGACCAACCAGCAACCTAACGAACATTTTGAGCTGGGAGCAATGCTTTGGTTAGTACTTTTTAAACTTTCACAAGAATGGAAGTTTTCTATAACTTTTTTTTCTCGAAGTTACTTTTTTATATAAATTTTGTTTTCTCCAGTCGAAATTTTTCTTACGCAAGAAGTTCTCTGCGAAGAAATACGTTCAAAAGAACGATAAGACATGTACTAAAGTTATAGAACTTGGTCGAAAGGAGTAGAGAAGCTGATGAAAACATGAAAAAAATGAGTTTTTTGCCTGGTTTACAAAAAATATGTTCGACTAAGATTTTATTTCAAAAAAGTATTCCTTTTTGTTGTTTCATTTTCTTGTTTTCTTTAAAATAAACACTTCTTCTCTACATCTTATTATATTATCAAACTCTTCTTCTGCAGTTGAATTCATTGCAAAATTTCCTGGTGGAGGAGAAACCTGAATAAGGAGAAATATACATCTGATTTGTAAAGTACTGAAAGCTCTGATTTTATCTGTTAAAATCTTTTAAATTTGATGGCTGAAAAATAGCATAAACACATCGAAAACACTTAGTTTCTGGGAACCAATAAACTGGGTTCTCTTTTTGAAAGAGTTTTTTTGCAAAAGACTACGCACAGATTTTTTTGTTGTAAATCTGTTAGTTTTAAAGAATTATATGATATAATACTGAATTGTAGGATTTCTCTAGATATTATTTGCTCTAGATTAGATCTGCAATAGAGTTAGATCCGCAGCGCCTTTTTAAATCCGGATCTCTCCTTGTTCAATACCTATGTCCCCTTGTTCAATACTTATCTCCCCTTGTTCAATACCTATCTCCCCTTGTTCAATACTTATCTCCCCTTGTTCAATACCTATCTCTCCTTGCTCAATACTTATCTCCCCTTGTTCAATACCTATCTCCCCTTGTTCAATACCTATCTCCCCTTGTTCAATACTTATCTCTCCTTGTTCAATACTTATCTCCCCTTGTTCAATACCTATCTCCCCTTGTTCAATACTTATCTCCCCTTGTTCAATACTTATCTCCCCTTGTTCAATACCTATCTCTCCTTGTTCAATACTTATCTCCCCTTGTTCAATACCTATCTCTCCTTGTTCAATACTTATCTCTTCTTGTTCAATACCTATCTCCCCTTGTTCAATACCTATCTCCCCTTGTTCAATACTTATCTCTCCTTGTTCAATACTTATCTCCCCTTGTTCATTACCTTTCTCCCCTTGTTCAATACTTATCTCTCCTTTCATTATTACTCTTCTTTTGTCAACGAAAGAACTTAACAAGTTTGCTTTGAGTTGTCCCAGCTTGTTGTCAACACAGATTTTATCTAGATTCTAAATCTTCTTGAGCCCGAGCAGTCATTCGAAAAGATGTTCGATCGCCTTATTTTCCACACGATGCTGCTTCCAATCGTTAGAGGGTAATTTCAGATTTAGTTTTTCATCTTTGTAAATCGTTTAAGCAAGGATGGGCTGAGACAATGAATGAAAGAAATCCATCGCATGGGCAAAAATGGCACTCGGTCGGGACCGAACCTCCGCTGCCTAACCGGGGCTTGTAGAGCGTTACCAATACACCCAACCGAGCACACATTGGCCCATGCGATTTCTTGCTATGTCTAAGGCACAATGACCGTTCTTTCTAGTCACGCATTCTCATCAAGCAATTGCGTCATGAAAGGAGTGTAACTCCACAATCCATAATAAAGACAGAATGATGATGGTAGAGAGAAGATCAATTTTTGATCTCTGTGATTCGTTTAAGCAATGATTCTTTCTAACATCATCATTCTGTCTTTATCATGGATTGTGGAGTTACACTCCTTTCATGACGCAATTGCTTGATGAGCATGCGTGACTAGAAAGAACGGTCATTGTGCCTTAGACATAGCAAGAAATCGCATGGGCCAATGTGTGCTCGGTTGGGTGTATTGGTAACGCTCTACAAGCCCGGGTCAGACAGTGGAGGTTCGGTCCCGGTCGAGTGCCATTTTCGCCCGTGCGGTGGATTTCTTTCATTCAGAATAACACTTTGACTCTCGGAAATCGAAACCGGAAAAAACTTTTGATTAGAAAGGTTAAATAGTATTGGGCCTTCAGCTTTTTTCAGCTCTCACTTTAGAACTGATATCAGAGTGAGAACTAAGAATTTACATAGGGGATAATGTGATATGGACGATAAGATCTATGGAGTACGATGAACATGTAAGAGGGAATGACTTCTATGACACATAAGAGACCGTTTAACAGAGTGGGTGGTTTTTTTGTTGTGAAATCAACAGCAAATAACCGAACCCATGGTGCTAGTAGCATATCAAGACTATGTATATATATATATATATATATATATATATATATATATATATATATATATATATATATATATATATATATATATATATATATATATATATATATATATATTTATATCTATATATATATATATATGTATATCTAGAAAGTATAATAACAAAAAGCATTACAACACTTTCCATTCAATTCTTAGTTACTGCTAAAGTTCACTTCTTTATGTCTGCCATAAATTCATCAAGCAAAGTCAATAATGTATTAGATGGTAGAGCAACACAGTCTAATTTGAACTATTTATTCTCGCAGACAAAGTCAGGGGAACAAACTGCAAGTATAAAATTCATTGCTTCATAGAAAGTAGGTAATAAGCCGAAGGTCGGTTTTCTCTCTGTTTTATCAACAAAAAACTTCGGAGTTTTTTTATACTAAAGTATGACGGCTTCTCATCGGCATGCTAAGAGTCTCGCTTCCTTGTGATTTCAGCAACTCTGAAGCTTCCGAAAATCTGTCCGTTCTATTTATTCTCACCGCAATGAGTTCGGTTAAGCAAACCTTACAATCAGGGTTTTTTTCATTTACCAAGATGCTTCCCAACCGGTTCTTCTGGAATGATAACCACAACTGCAACTCCTGAGACAACTACTACTCTGGTGCCAACAACAACCACTCTTCCTCCTGTTAAGTTTTTTTGCAATTTTGTACCTGTTTCATGACATATTTAATAATTTATTGCATACGCCGTTCACCTCTTAAGTTTTCAATGAATATAATCAATTTCTTTCCAATGAATATAATCGCTAAAGCTTTCTACATATAGTCACGACAATGTGTGGTAAGAGGGTAAGATGGACGTTCTGTCCGTCAGTTAGAAAAAGAAAAAAAGGCTTCTCTTCAATTTCAACTTCAACTTCAAAAGCTCAATTGAACAACTTTTTCGCGTTCAGGTTGTTTAATGAATAAAAAACAAAAACAAAGCCCAATTACAGCTACACTGAAAGCGTGACACTTAAAGTGAGAAAAGTTGGAATAAGGAATGAATTAATGCTGGTAATGGGAAAAGTCTCATCATTGGCATCTGATATACCGATGATGAACATTCACAAAGGTTTAGTGCTTCCATATCGTTTCTGTATATAGTACAGAAATAGCCTATTTACAGAGTGCTTCTGCTTTGAACTCGATCCCTTACCAATAGGAGGTTCGGGTGAGAAACTTTTTGATGAAGACATCACTATCGACGACCCAGATGGGGTTGGATGCCTCCGAATACTTACGTGCAACGGCTTCAGGGCGACTATTGAGGTGCTATTCCCATTCCCAGGAGAGGAGATGTTAACAATTTCGTATATGAAAACAAACAATTTAGTGTTTTTTCTTCCTTGAGCTCTATGCTCAGTAAAAGCAACTTGATCATAATAGCAGGTTTCTTGAAGCTTATTGGTACTCGTAGGGTGATTTGGATGGCTTTGAGTTCAATGCGAAAATGAGGTTAATGTGAAAATGAGGGTAGTGCGAAAATGAGGTTAATGCGAAAATTTAAAAGAAAAAAGTGGCATAGCAACTAATTAGAGATCTGAGAAATGATTGGTATAGTGCACAAAGAGACAAAATGATAACAAAGAAGTTATTAACGCAAGTTAAAAACTTTCAATACAGTTTTGAGCCTATTCTGGGTGTGGCGTAATAGTATTTTGTGCTGACTATTGTCCGAAGGGTCACATCTTTCAACCCGATCTCAGATCAAAATCTCGTGTTCGACCTCAAACCAAGAACACTCGAAACCAAAAAAAGTTTTTGGGTTTTGGTTGAAAACTTTGGTAGTACTATTCCACATTTCGTATGTAATGTGTGTCGCACCCAGTGAGCAGTCACTGCTTCTAGAAGGTTAGGTTCCCATTTTATTGCAAGGAAGCGCGTGCTCTGCGGGAAGCAACCATAGGTCACCAGCACTATTTAGAATTTGAAAAACGACTGTTCTTTTAGCAAAGAGTGATCTACATATAATAATAGAACCTTTTCCCCTTTAATCTGACATTTAACTCTAGCACGCTTCTCATTGTTCCAGACTACCCCGCCCTAAGAGCTATCGTTTTTTCTTCTAATTTTCAACGAATTCGAGTTACCTTTGTTGAATAAGCAACTGCGAGAATTTTTTCTTTTTTATTATAGGTAGATAAATAATTGGGAAAAAAACACTAATTGAATATGTAAATGAATCAATCAATAAATTAATCATCATGTTGTGAGGAATATTTGGTCCCCCCCTTCTAGTATTCTTCTCTATGTTACTGATCGTACATTAATTTCGGTTTTTAGTTGAACGACGGAGCGAATGGAGTCATAACTGGTGGGAATTCCGTCACGGTTATACTGGAATGCTCACCCGGACAGGACTTCTACACTCTTCAAGGAAATAGTATTCCAATCCTTTTCGCCAATTGTGCGGTCATCGCATAATTTGTCATCTGCTATAGACTCACACCACTGTTTTTTCTTATATTTCAGCATCCATTACGAATTTTTTTTCAATCCTCATACATATTACTTAAATAAAACAGTGTGGTTTGGAGGAGAAAAAAAACTAATCTCAAATCTAACTACATATTTTCGACTCCTATTTAAACAAAAATTCAATTGCTGTTAGTAAGTTGGTTATTGTAGCGTTTTTGATTGATTTAACAAATTTTCTACACTACAAAGTTACATGTTATGAAATCAAACTCACAGGAGCTCGCTATGTCGGATCAGTGTTTAAAAAAAGGAATAATTATTATATAATAAGTTAATGTATCAATCAAGCGAGATCTTGGTTTAGTTCGTGCGACTCAATGTAAATATTAATCAGATCCAATTATCCATTTGATCCCTCGGTTAATGTGATGTTTTGGAGACAAGCTTTGTTGGGTAATTCTATGATAGTTTTTATATAAGATTTTAATATCATATAACGTGTTTGATAGAACGTAATTGTATAGATGGGTTTTAATACGTGATTGTATAGATTTTTGTGTTTTAATAAAACTGTTTAAAAACAGTCTAGAACAGACTATCAACGAAAGAAGTTACGGTGTGAGCAAAATTAATCTATTCTGAGCCAAAATAATGGAGCGTTAGAATACAAATTTTCACTTTCTCAGCGTGATCAGAATAATTTTCTTAGCTGTTCTCTTTGTTCTTCATTGACTTCTGCTTGGGACAGGTCTACTGACGATTCTAGTTCTTTGTTCATTTCTGATACTCTTTCTTTATCTGCCCAATTGACTTTCTTCTTACCTTTCCCTGGCTTCTAATGAGTGCAAGATAATGTGGCTTGAACCTTCAGTGAATGATCCTTCCTCACCGTACGCTGCAATCGCTCTAGATATACATTGCCCTGCGTGGATTACTTTTTCCGTTTTTGTAGGATTCGTAGCGAGAAGTTTCATAAACGGTTTCTGAAGGAGTGCCGGTGCTATAAACATACCTTTACTGGTAAGTTCCTGATTAGGGACTGTGGTGAACATGTATTTTACATAGTAGGAGATGCATAACAGTCCACGAATGTTTCGCGATTCGGGGAGCACAGTGTTGTTTTCGTTGCTCTCAGCGCGATTCTTTTGGGTTCCTTAAGACCGTTTAGGCTGTTCATGAACGGAATGTTATCTGTTCCTATCTCTAAAATCCTGTTACTGTAGTCGATTGACCATTTGGGTAATAACTTGAGTGTATCATTACCCAGAATGATGTTGTATTTCTTTGGCGAAGAGGGAATGCAGTCGTTAGTCGTGAAGTGAACGATTCCGGTAATGGATAAACTTCCTATTTTCATTAGAACGGTTGCTTCACCTGCGAAAGGAATGGTTGCTCCGGAGACAACCAATGCGTATGGCGAAGAAGGTTTTTCTAAGTTCGTAATTCCCAATAGCTTGGCCATTCCTGCACTCATCGCTATTAGTCCAGCCCCTGTGTCTATGAGACCCAACATCTTTACTCCGTTGACATATAGCGGAATCTGTGCGGTGAAAAACTTTTCCTTCTGATTAACTGTTAGCATGTTTATACGAATCGATGAACCGAAACTAGGCATTTTGATCGAGTTTCGGCGTGTAGTGGTTTGCGCCATTTTTTGTGTGACCTCTTCGATCGACCTCGTTGCTTTCACGAATGCTTACCTTGTTTTCTTCCGTTCCCTGACCTAAACCGTTCTTCCTTATGACATACCCGAGGGGTTGTGGCTTCATCATATTTTTGATGTATTGTTTCAAAATAAAATGAGCCAGTCTTTATGTAACTATCAGCGAGCATAGCAGTACCCATAGATCATACAGGTTCCAGTCTCCAAATATGAGCTTTAACCAGTTTGTTTGTTCGTTAGGGGTCGTTTCTGGTATGCTATAAATGTCTAAGCCTTGGTCGGACTTGGCATGTCCTTGGAAGTGTTCAAAGTCTTTAGACTCCCACGCTTCGTGCCAGGTCGTGTCGCTTAACGTATCAGATATATTCGTTAAGACTAGGTTGTGGAAGATTGTCAGAGCTGTTATTTTACCATATCCCTTCAAGCTTGGTTGACCTAACTTGGTGACGTGTTCCATCTGGATTTGGTTTTGCCTACCACTAATAGGGTCGTATATGATCAGGTGTTCCTTTTTCTGAAGGTACACTTTCCCGCTTTCTGAACAGGGTATAACATGGGCTTTGTCGGATATTATTCCAGTTTCGGGTTCTAGGAACGCCGACAATAGAGTGCCACTTTGAAGAGTGATTTGAGCTCTTGGTATCTTGTAACATGTACCGTTGAATGTAATCAACTTTACTGCCGTCTCACGAATTTCAAAACATTGATGTACTTCTAACAAGCCTTTCCCCACGTACTTGGCTTTTATACCACTTCTGTTTGTTAGGGCTCTTGTCAGCAGAGTCGCGTCTTCGTTCCGTGACATTTTTATTATCTCGGATAAGATATATATATATATATATTTTATCTACATCTTTCGATGCAATAACGCACAAATTTAATTACAATTAAAAATGAGGAATGAATAGATCAGCTAAACAATTGCCAAATAAGTGAATAAATTCGATAACAAAAACGATACAGAAATTTGACTTCAATATAGCGAATTTGAACGACAAAAAAAAATTTGAACGACAAAAAAAATAAATAAAATTAATTAGTTCTGAATTCATGACGAGAGAAGAGTAGAAAGAACACCACTTTTTAATTGGGACGTAAAATATTTCAGGTTCATACTATTACTCAAGTTTCGAGGTAGCTTGCTGAAAAGGCGGGATATTCACATTCCATAAAAGTTATTTCTAGCTGTATTCTTGCTACCCTGAACTAATAAGCCATTTATATTAGTTCGCGTTGGAATAGTCTCTTTGAAAAATCGCTTTTTATCTATTATCGACAGTCCATGGAAGATCTTGAAACCCATAACTAAGTCAGAAAATACGCTCCTCTTGGAAAGAGGAACGAATCCAAGGCGGGCAAGTCGATTGGGGTAAGAAGGAAGAAACCTCGTATTAACTTCATTTGCGAAACATCGATGGTAAACTATGCGAGTGAATTTCCTCAAAACTTTTTCTATATTATCACAATCTCTTGCATAGTATGGATTCCATATATTCGAACATAGTCCAAGTGCGGCATTACGTAAGTTTTAAAGCACTTGATCAGTATGCCAGGATCATTAACAGTTACCGCACGGAGCATAGCATACATTGCTTTGGATGCCTTTTTAACTCGGTCTGCTACAGCCTCTTTCCTACGCAAAGAAGAAACTATTTGTATGCTTAGGTCTGAATTGTTACTGAATTGTTTACAGAGATTACTTAGCGCCGTACGGTGCACCGTGGCCATAACTGCGTTTATGCTAGCTTTTCCACTTGCCAGAAGCTGGGCTGCCAGCTGATTGGTTGATGTCAGCCCTGCGTCTGCTTCTAGGGAGATGACTCTTTAACTTCGACTGACTTTACGATTAACTGATATTCCGTACCCTTGGTCTGAAATTATTAAGTCACGACCACAGTTTTGGTTGTAGTGACTTTTGTTGTTCCACGACAGTGCTATCTCCTTGTCGTCACTGATGATTACTTGTTCAGATCGCCTTCCTGCCAGATTCATCACTTCAACAAAATCACAATATTTTACTTTATTAACGAACCAGATCAGGACAGTGCCATCGTACAGTACGCATTGACCTTTTCGTATTCGCAATGGTGCATATTTCCTGCAGCAGATTCAGGGAACCCGTCCGAATGTCTCATGTTTACTGTTGTTTCCAGTAAGACACAATTCCGTGATTGGACGGTGTAGTTTCTACAGCAACCGAGTGGCCAGCTAGGCCACTCAAACTTCGCATCATTAAGTGTTGACCAGAGTGAGTTTTGTTGCTTTAGGGTTCCACTGTTACAAGTTTTGTGTTGTACCATTCTTCTGCACTCTTCTACGGTGACTGTTTCTTGGATGTCTTGGTGATATTCGTACCTCCCTCCAAGTGGGCCCAAACTGAATACTATTCTTCGTATGATGCATTTGCAAGCGTTCGCTTGCGAAGAGTATTTTTTGTGGTTTGGTTGGAAAACTGTTATGGAAATTGAGTTTGACTCGGTTGTAACCCAAGGCTGCAATGCCCTACAATCCACGGGAGCCGAAAGGTGTATCAGTTCAGGCTCTTGTTCAGCTGTTGGGCAGAGCCAGGTTTTAGCTTTGGCTACTGGGAAGAAACTGCTTAGACATATTATACACATAGACATAGGCTTAGACACAGACATATAGCATCATTATGGCGTTGCGAGTCGGTGAGTTACATATATTTCTTTTTGTGTTACTCCTGGTCACTTCAGTTTCTTGCCTTTCTAAGAGGGCTTGGATTCTTTGTTCCGAAACTGTGTTCTTTTCTTCACTAACCTGTAATCGACGGCGAAGCTCTTCTACTTCAGTTCTGTCCTGAGTTTCTTGTTCGAATATATCTAGTAAGTTCAATCTGGTGTCAGAGAAATCTCTATCGCTTCTTCTTGGTTCATTATTTACCCTATTTCTGATAGTGGAAGGGTTAATGCGTTCGTTGCTGATTGGAGTCCTGTAAGTCCGAGAAAATGCCGGACTTTGACTACGAAGTCCTGGTGACCTTTGATTACGTCTTGTTCTTTCTAATTCTCGCATACGGGTGCGGCAGTCTCTAACTATGTGTTCAACTCGGTTGCAGTGAAAGCATCTTATCTCGGAGAGGTTACTGTTCCTAGTCTTTTATCTCCTTACTTCTCCTTGTCTTTAGTTGCTAGAGTTGTTCCCATAGTTTCTGTTAGTTCCTTCGTACTCTCAGTTTCTTGAGTTCTCGAGGAGCTGAATACCAGGGTTGAGGACCGCAGTTGTGACCCGGTCTTGTACGATTTCACCCAAAATCATCTCTACTTTTTTCTGCTTTCTTCAACGCTTCGTCGAACGTTTCATGGTGGCAGAGACCCTTCCAAGGAACTCTTCTAAAAGTCTATCTTGAGTTACATCCGACGCCTGACTCGTGGTTTAGAGTTTGACCAAATTGGTGAGTCTATTTGCAAATGTTCTGACGGATTCGTTGATCTCTTGTCTGCAAGAAGCTAGTGATTGCCTCGCTAATTACTTTTGTTGTGGGTTGTCAAAAGTCCCTCTGAGGCATGTTATTATTGCCTCGTAGTTATTTCTTAGTTTTGTCGGTATTTCTTCTACTTTTTCTCTCGCTGGGCAATCTAGGTAAGCGGTCAAGCATGCTGCATTCTGTTCGTCCGTGTAAACAGGTCTTTGAATTCTGATCAAGTCTTCAAATCTTCTGATCCATGAGAAGAAAGCACTACCTGTTTCGTTTCCCGTGAATAGGGACAGTCTTGATCCCAGTGGTTCCAATGCCAGCATCGCCATCAAAGGGGTCTCGTTATCTTTTGTCACCTCTGAAATAGCAACGGAAGTTTCTAAATTAGTGTTACCTTTCTCTTGATCATGTGTGCTTACATAGTTTAGAGTGGGCGCCACCTCTGGTTGTGCCGTGGAACCATTCGAGACTTGAGTTTCTCGTTCCCACATTCCTTTCTCGTTCAGAAATTTCTCCAGATCCTCACAGTATTTTGTGAAACTCTGGGAAACCTTCTTGATATCGTCTCTGTTTTTATCGTAAGCGTTTTCAATAGCTTGAGCTTTTTTATCTCTGAGTTGTTTTGCCTGACTCATTTTAAGTAAGTCTTCCCCTTTGGTTCTATAGAACAAGACCCTCAGTTGTCTAGTACATTCATATGCGTCACTATGTGGGTTTTGTTCAAGGCTTTCCGTGGACCCAGATCTCAACATGTAAAGTTGGGCCGGTGAGTGAGAAGTGGCTCCCAGATAGGAATTCCCATCTATAGTTGATGTATTACTTCCATTAGTGATGAAGAGTGAAGATAGGATGGGTAGTTGTGGAGTAATGGTTGAGACAAGAGTTATCGAGATTCCTTTCCATATTCTTGTCATTCCAGGTATCAGAATTAATTCAGCTGATGCGGAGTTGTTCGGTTCAATCCAAGATATCGTTACATTGACGTTCAATTCCCATGTCGGACAGGAATAAATTTCATGAATGATTTCATCTTTTGGAAGTGCCTACACTCGGTAAAAAAAAAACATGATGAATCACATAGGAAACAACCATGGCAGGTCACACATCCGCAGCTTGGGGAACAGAAAGTGAATCTTGAATGGTTATTCACGTAATCTGCGATTTCCTCCAGTTTGTCGTCATGCTTGAGTGCATCGCATTTCGAGTCAATACAACGGCCCATCGATGAGCACCTATGTGAAGACGCACTTTTGAGAACATGACTTCTGGTGAAGAATAGGCTGTTTTTTGAGCATACATATTGTAAGCTGTGCATTTTTAAGGCAATGTACCCAATGGTCGAATTTCTGTTATTGAACAAGAGGCAAGCTTCGTGTCCCATTGGTTGCAGTAGTAAACGTGATGTTTCTTGGAACGTGCAGTGATCTTCGACACACGTATTTGACGTCCCCGTTAAAGAAACGGTTTCCGTGCATGCTTCCGTTGTTACAGATAGTAATGTATAGGTCATTGTAATTTCTAGTAGTAATAGGGATTTTGACTTAAGCTTATCATGTATCTTCTCTCCTTCTCGTCAAAGTAAATCACTTTTCGTTGACTTCTTTTTCGGGTAAGTCTGCGAGTGATTCAAGATTCCATATCTTGCATATCGCTTCCTCCAATGAATCTTCTTCACTCGTATCTTTTTCTTCTATGGGAGATAAAGCTGATGCAACGAGGCTGTGAAGGTTTTCATGTGAAAACTTCTTTCCTCCGATCACAGGACCAATGTTGGTATTCAGAAGGAAGTGTCCATCATCGAGTTGACGGATGAAAAAATTCGGTGTCACCAAGAGTTCGAAGAAAATCCGATCAATAGGTCTGACTTTCCTTTCACATTCATCTTCTTCTCTCGTTCCACTTTAATCCAATCAAGAGACTCGCAGATAGTTGGAATGGAATGAGCCTTCATTTTCATCCAACTTCCAGTTTCTAAATTGAGACGAATTGAGTGCGTAGTTGTGTGTATTTTTTGCGATGAAGTAGATCCAAAAGTATACAGTGCTGGACATAATGATAAGACACCCCTGACTTTTGATGATATCAGCCGAACGGTAAAGGTAAATGGAAAGTTATGATTATCTTTTTTTTCGCCTTCGAAAACCATAGTAGCCGTAGTTTAAAAAAATAAAATTTCTTAGTTCTCGAGAAAAAACATTTTTTAAAGGATTTTGACCTGGACATAATGATAAGACACTCAACAGCTTTTCATCACTAAATCTTTATTTGATATTTCTTGTCAACAAAAACGATTCAATAATTGATAGCACGACCTTTCTTCAAAAGAATTGCAGAAATCCGATTTGGCATGCTTCTATATAACGCAGAAATTACATGTGGCTCTATTCCATCCCACTCCTTGGTTATCGCAGCTTTAAGCTCGGCTGTGGTGGCGTATTGTTTGTTATTTTTATAGACCCGACGAACCAAGAGTCCCCAGAGATTTTCCATCGGATTCAAGTCCGGAGAATGAGCCGGCCAAGGTAGCAGAGAGACGTTCTTATTTTTCTGACGTGTGATTCTGCGAGAGACATTCAAGTTGAGCTCTGCCTTAATGTCCATTACGGAGGCGGTCGAGTTCGAAGCTTTTCTGGCGATTTGCCGCTCTTCTCGTTTCGTGAGCTTGCGTGAACGTCCTCCAGAGGTTTTCGATCCATATCCAAGAGATCGGCGAGGTAGTTGGTAATGGCAGTACGCGAACGGCCCAGACTGCTCGCGATCTTCTTGATGCTGGTGTTGAGATTCCGCATGGCATCAATATGAGCTTTTCCTGGAGTGAAAGACTTCGTGCACGTCTCATGATTATAAAATGATTTTCCACATGTTTATCAATACTTTAAATGATCAAAGCAACCTATATCAGCCGAGTTTAGCCCAAGTGTCTTAAGTGTGTCTTATCATTATGTCCAGGTCAAAATCCTTAAAAAATGTTTTTCTCGAGAACTAAGAATTTTTGTTTTTTTAACAACGGATAATATGGTTTTCGAAGGCGAAAAAAATATGATAATCATAATTTTCCATTTACCTTTACCGTTCGGCTGATATCATCAAAAATCATGGGTGTCTTATCAAGTTTGGTGTGTAAAATGTGTGCGTCATAGTTTTTTTCCCATTAATTTGGGGCCAAAAGCCCGTCTATTGTCCGATCAGGAAGAGTGTGTCTGTCTTCCTGGGCGATTAGAATTTTGAATCAACGGTTTCGATTAGCGTTATTTCGCGAGTTGGGTGCGTAAAACTGTGTGCGTCATAGTTTTTCACATTAATTTTGGGCCAAAAGCTCGTCTGTTGTCTAATTGCAGCTATGGAGTCAGATGGCGTCGCGGGTTCGGTTCCCGTATCAGACGGGACGAAGAAGCGAAGGGCCGCGCTTTGGCTGCGGCCATTACGGCCACGCAGTGCCGACAGAGCGGTGGAAGAATGCAAAAGTCAGACCCAGGGTCTAAGGTTGCGGGGCCCATGGCCAGAGCAACGTCCATTGAGAGTGGAAGTAGAGCAGCGTTTGTGGGCGTTGCGAAAACCGATTGTAGCTGTGGAGTCAGATGGCAGTGTAGTGTGTGCGTGTGTAGTTCAGTGGGAAGAACATTGGCTCGGAATGCGAATGGTCACGGGTTCGGTCCCCGTACCAGACGGGACGAAGAAGCTAAGGGCCACGCTTTGGCTGCGGACAGTGAGGCCATATGTGTGCGCAGTGCCGACAAAGCGGTGGAAGAATGTAAAGGTCAGACCCAGGGTCTAAGGTTGCGGGGCCCATGGCCGGAGCCACGTCCACTGAGAGTGGAAGTAGAGCAGCGTTTGTTGGAGTTGCGAAAGCCGTGGGCTTCTGGGAAAGTATAGGCGCCTCGCCGTTTGTTCTGAGTGTCATAGGAGATGGGTATAGGCTGTGTATACCGGAAGAGCTGAATACAACTGTTTTCAAATTCTCAGGAAATAACAAGTCGGCCATGAGACAGGCGGACAAGATCGCCGAGCAACTCTTGCTGTGGCTGAAGAAAAGAGCAATAGAGAAAGCCGAGGAAGCAGGTACGGCTTTCTTCCCGTTGTCAGTGGTGAAAAATGGGCCTAAGACTAGAGTGGTACACGACCTCAGTAAACTGAATCAGTATTTGAGCAAAACTCAGTTTCGGTTGGAAGACATGGTTTCTATATGACATATATTGGGTGGTTTCATGGCAACTTTTGATTTCAAGTGAGGATATCATCATGTGGCCATCGCAGAGAAAGAGATAAAATTTCTTGGGGGTTAAATGGGACTTCGGAAGAAGAATAGAGTGCATGAGATTTGCTGCGATGCCGGTCGGACTCAGTCCCGGCCCCTGGGTGTTCACGAAATTATTTAGACCCCTTGTTAGAAAATGGAGACAAGCCGGAATCCTTTGTGCGTGATATATTGACAATGGAATAATTTCAGCAAACACGTTGGAAGAATGTAGGGCAGCTGTAGAACTGGCCCGAAGTGATCTGAGAAAAGCGGGAGTAAGAGAGGCAACGGAAAAGTGCAAATGGGAGCCCTATCAAGAAGGAGAATGGCTAGTTTACTCTGTTGATTTGAGGTAAGGTACGGTAACATTGTCAGATAAGAGAATGGAGAAAGCCAAAGAACGGGTCCGGAGTCGGTCGGAATTAGAAAGAGCAACATTGAAAGAGAGACGAAAAGTGCTGGCTACACTGGCATCCATGTATGTCATTGATCGCAGGCGATAAGGCATCGTTGAGAACAAGAGCTAACCAGACCGCAGCCATACAACAAGAAGAACAGAGAGCGCCAAGACTCAGGCTGGGCGTAAGAGAGAGAGACGTGAGTTAGCGTTTGGGTCAGAGTATTTGAACCAAAATCAAAAAAATTGCAGTTATGGAGGAGGTTTGAGAACCGGATTTGCTGATAGAAACAGACGCTTCAGCGCTGGCCTTAGGGGTGGTACTAAAAGAGAGCGAGGTCATTCAAGGCAAGGGAGCACGGAACCTAAGCGAGACAGAAAAAGAGCCCTCAAGCACACATAGAGAGATTATGTGAGTTGAGTATGGTTGGAAATGTTTTCAAAAAACATTATGTGCCAATAAGGCTTTGATCAGATGTGACAATCAAAGCGCAGTAATCATTCTAAAGATTGATCGATTAAAAGAAATATCGGTCAATTGGTAGTTCATCGAATAATTTATGAATGTTTTGCTCTAAGATTATTCATGTAGTGTAGTAGCCGACAGGGTAGAGAAATCGGAAACTGTAAATCTTCAAACAAGTATGGAGCAGTACTGAAAAGTCTTGGTAGACCACGTTGCCATTTCAGCCTTGAATGTCTGAAGATTCCGCGAAAGTTCGGTGACAATGTCAGACAGCAGGTCATTTTCCATCTCGAGCTGTTAGAAGAATGAATGATCTAACAAACGCTCAGTTACATAGTTTGGATCCGGCTGTCTCTTCCTAACTTTCTGTCTTGTTCGCCATGACTGGAGTGGTCGACTTTTTATCCGCTCTCTGCTCTATTCATTTCGTCTAGTGTAAAAGGTGCAATCCGGCTTCAACGAGGAATGGGACACCTTGAAGCTGTATCGTCCTAGTCCCTCCCCGCCCCTCCACACACTACCACTGGAGTAGGACCGACAATAACTTGCAAGTTCTTTCCGTAATCACCATGGACCCCTTCGATATGTTATCAACTCCTTCCACCTCATGTTTTCCCTCTTATAAGACCCCCTACCTTATACATTAACACGCATTTCCATGCGTAATAAACTTAAACTCAACCTCAGAAAGAGTGTGTATATCATGAGGGAACAGCAGGCCTGTTAGAGATCCCGAAAGTATGTGATTTAAAGGAGAGGGTGCAGACAACCAGAGTATTCGAATCACTAGCTTTCTTGCGAAGCGCATAGATTTATTCGAGCGCCGGTTCGAGAAACAAACTGGTTTAGATGCAGTGACGCTTGGTTCACACAGAATATAAGTCTACTATTGGACGGCCAAAAGCTATTCCACAGGGCGGAATTGAACCCAACCGATTCTATTATGCTCTGACCGGGGTTGTGGCCTGTTACCAAAACACTGTGACAAAGATTGACCCAATGGCCTAGAAGAGTCTAGGTTGTGATTGAGGGTTTCGATTTCTATCGTTGTATATTATACTCTTTAAACACAGTATGTTTTCTGGATATTGGGGAAATGAGTTAAATGTTCAGTGGGTGCTCAGGGAGAACAATGTGGCCGCGGATGAAGTGAGTAGGTGGGTGGACAGTGATGACTGGGGAATAAGAAAGGAAGTTCTCGAAATGTGTGCTAGAAAGTGGGGAAGGCCTACAGTGGACATGTTCGTGGACGAACGGAATACGCAATGCAAGAAGTTTTATCCCAGAACTTATTGTCCGGGAGCATCCGGAGTCGATACGTTCAGTGAGAGAGCTTGGAGGTCTGGGGAGCTTCTTTGGTTAGACCCTCCTTCCTTTTGTGTTGGCAACGGTCATAAGATGGTTTTTAAAAAATACAGAACGCGGGCTATTTTGGGTTTTCCGAGATGGCAGGGTAATCCAGCATTCCCAGCTCTATGGCGAGGTAAAGATTGGGCTGATTTTGTCCAGGAGGTGGTTGAGTATGGTAAAGGGGCCCGAATTTTGGTCCCGGGCTCAGTACAAGGGTTATTCAATGAAGAGAGGTCACCTTCAATTTTCGTTTTCGCTAAAATTGACTGGGGCAAGTAAAATTTAATTGAACAGTCTTTATCGTTCTATTGGCTGAGGCCTTAATGTTGCTACGTCCGAATAAAGAGTCCCCTGCCTGACAAGGGGTCAAACATAAGTTATGGTGTACGACGAAGGAGAGAAACGACGTAGGAGGCAACCATAATATGTATTATGAAAATTGATTATGTTAACCTGGGGCCTTTAACAAACTTCACGGGCATGAATTATTGGTCCACCATTTAAATAGAAGTGTCACCAAATAAAATAGTAACGTCCACCAAATAAAATACTAACGTCCACCAAATTTTGTGGGCACGTCCACCAAATTTTTTTTCTTGTGAATTTCACCACGGCATTTTTTTCTCATCTGACACCAACCTGTATGGTTTTTTCCACCAAATTAAAAGTCCACCAATTTTTTTCGTGAAATTTAAGACGGCATTTTTTTTCTCACCTGACACCAAAGGTTACTTTTTCTGCTCTCTCAGTGAGTTGTTTTTGATGGTTTTTTTTTGTAGTTGAGGTAATTTTCGCGGTAGTAAAGTTTTTTATGAGTGTTTTTTGTTGTTGAATGTTTTTAGGTCATTCTGTTGAATGTTTTGTTTCAGATATAATTTAAAAATAGGCACTTCTGCAGTTTAAGTGGCAGCGCTCGTGGGCTTTAAACGCTTTGGTTTCGAAAAATTTCTTCATAGGATATCATTTTGAGCATCAGGGACTTTAGTTCTTGAAAAAAAAATTGTGTAAAAAAATTTTTTCAGAAAAAACAACAGAATTTCCAGAAAAAACTTCTTTTTTTTTCTTTAGTGTGGTTTATATCTGTATAAAAATTTATAAATTCATCTAGAAAAGCTTTAAAAGTTTTTAAAAATGAAAAAAACCTGATGTTGCATTGCAAAAAATTATTTTTTACATTAAAAACGCTGGTACTTTTTTACTTCGTCTGGTAGGCGCGTCGCGGCCTCTCAAGTTTTTCTTTCTTTTTTCTCTTTCTTTCTTCTTTTCTCTTTCTTTTCTTTTCCTTTAAAAAAAAATTATCTTTATAAATTTTGGGGAAAGGAAAGGGGGAGGGGGAGGGGGGTTTACCTAAGCAGGGAAAGGAGGGGGGCCTAAAGGGGGAAGGGGGAGGAAGAGGGCCCTACCTAAGCAAGGGGGGTAGGGGTCCTAGGGAGGGGGGGGAGGGAAAGGGGGGCCCTAAAGGAGGGAAGGGGGGCCCTAAGGAGAAAGGGGGGAGGGAGTTTTCATGAATAAAATCTTTTTCTGAGAAAAAAATAAATAAAAGCCGCGACGCGAAGGGGGCCGCGTCGCGCCTACCAGGCGAAGTAACAAAGGGCCAAAACGCTTAGGCTTAGGAAAAAGTTGGCTCTAATCTACTTTAGCCGTCCAAAGATTTTTTCTCAGAAAGAAGTTTTATTCATGAAAACTCCCTTCCCCCTTTTTCCTTAGGGCCCCCTTCTTCCTTTTAGGGCTTTGGGGGTGACTGAAACTGCAGTTGAGCCCAAAAATTTTTTTGTAAAAAAATGAAAAATTTTTTGCAAGAACCAGAGTTTTTGCAAGAACCAGAGTCCTTGATGCTCAAAATGAACATCTAGGAAGAAAAAAAATTGAAACCAAAGCGTTTAAAGCCCACGAGCGCTGCCACTTAAACTGCAGAAGTGCCTATTTTTAAATTATATCTGAAACAAAACATTCAACAGAATGACTTAAAGAAAACATTCAACAACAAAAAACACTCATAAAAAACTTTACTCCCGCGAAAATTACCTCCACTACAAAAAAACCATCAAAAACAACTCACTGAGAGAGCAGAAAAAGTAACCTTTGGTGTCAGGTGAGAAAAAATGCCGTGGTGAATTTCACGAAAAAAATTGGTAGACTTTCAATTTGGTGGAAAAAACCATACAGGTTGGTGTCAGGTGAGAAAAAATGCCGTGGTGAAATTCACAAGAAAAAAAAATTTGGTGGACGTGCCCACAAAATTTGGTGGACGTTAGTATTTTATTTGATGGACGTTACTATTTTATTTGGTGGACGTTACTATTTTATTTGGTGGACGTTACTATTTTATTTGGTGACACTTCTACTTAAATGGTGGACCAATAATTTTTCCCCAAACTTCACCCTCTACGCTTACGCTCTTTCGTCAAACTTTCCTTACCGTAATAGGCTCACCGAAATCCTGTTTACTAGTTTCTACACTCTTTTGTTACGCTCTTTCGTCAAACTTCTCTTACCGTAATTTTGTCAACGAAATCCTGTTTAGTAATTCCGTCACTGATTGATTGATACGGCCTCGTTAGCCTAAGTCGTACGGCCTCGTTAACGTAAACTATCACTAAGCGTATTTTAATTTAAAAAATAACAAATAACATTAATTCAACAACATCGAAGTTTGACAAAAGCGCGAAGAAAAAGAGCGCAGAAACTATTAGTAAACATGCTTTCGGTGAGCTGATTACGACGGTAAGGGTAGTTTGACGAAAGAGCGTAGGCGTAGAGGGTGAAGTTTGTTAAAAGCCTAACCTGGCCTGTAGTGAAAAACGGTCAAGTGGAGGTTGGATCTATTATATTAGCCACAGCACGATAAAAGGTAAATTTGATCATCTCAATTTTTTTAAGTATACATTTTTTAAACATAAATCTAAACCTTTTTTATCCGATGGTAAGACTTCTTTGGCTACGTGAAAATACGTTATTAGGTTAGATGAATACATAGTAATTAAAAACCAGAAAGTTTGAATCAGAGTTACTTCTCTGTTTTGTGATTTTCAAAACAACATGTTTTAAACTTTAAACAGAAAATAAACATTTTTTGAAAATGAACACAAACAGAAAATGAACACAACTTTAAACAGAAAATGAACACTTTAAACAAAAAACTTCTAAACAGAACCACATGAACAACAGAACAAACTGGACAAGAATGAATACATTAGCTGTGTTTTAATTGACTTCACTAGTGCATTCGATAGCGTCCCTCTTTCCTACCTAATGAGAAAAGTTGAGTCCATTGGGCTTTCAGGAAGTCTCTTAAGATTAATTTCAAACTTCCTGCGTCAACGAGAACAGTCAGTCCGAATCAATAATAGGGATTCTCTACCTTACCCCACTCCATACGGGGTTCCCCAGGGAAGCTGTTTGGGCCCCTTACTGTTTCTCATCTACATTAATGATTTGCCATTGTGCCTACCAGTAGGAAGCAGGGTGACTATGTTCGCTGATGATGTAAAAATTAGTACGATTAGCGATGCGAAGCTACTTCAAGTCGCAATAAACTCTGTTGCCAAGTGGGGCTCCTCATGGGGATTGACTATAGTGAGGGTAAACGTGCTTTGCCCATGTAAATGCCCCCGAAGACAAACAGTTTAGTCATTGATCAGTTTATTGCGGTATAAATATGACATTACATAATGGCAATTAAACAACGCACCAAAAGGGGTTCTAAAGCAAAGAGCAAGGTCTTAAGGACCTTGCCGAGTTGGGTCTCATCTTACTCTCTTCTCTCTCTCTCTCTGGCTCCGCCCAATATCCTGGCTTAAATAGTGGTCATGTGGGTGTGGCTTTCATGTCTCCTCCTCCTCCGTGATTAATCATATAGGACGATGATGTAATATAATAGGTCGATCATCTCACGCCCTCAGGCGTAACACCTCCTTCCCTCGGGAAAAGTCCGCCCCGGACTTCTTACATATTTATACACAGCGTCCCGAGTCGGTGGTTATTTCTTTTCATACCGTAGATTCCTCCTTTTTCCCTTTCTTCCACAAACATTAAGAAGTTGTTGGTCAATTACGTATGTGCGTACTTCTTCTCCTGCAATCAAACGTGTTATGGTCGAGTTTGGATTGAAATAGAACAGAGTGGTGGAAACCTTTTTCTGAACCTTATTTACCGCTTAGGTTCCATCTTAGCCTTGTCCTTAGGTGATCATTTTTTTTTTTAAATCTTCAGCCCGCTTCTCGTACATGTCGCTTCCCTCATCCTGCAATCAGAAAGTTTTATTATGGGAAGACGAAATAAGCTTGTGCAATTGTTATAAGAAATAACCTGAGCCGGTCTATTCTTCACGGCCTCGCACTCTCGTTTCGATGTTCTCTCGATTCTGCTCCTCCTTATTTTCTTTTCTGAAATGAAAGGATGGTTTTTTTTTTAAACCTCTGGCTTAAGGAGAAAATGGCTTAATGATGATTTCCAACCCTTGATTCGTCCGCCTCGAGAAGTCCGCGGCCAGCGAGGAGTTTTGTTTTGTTTTGCTTTGTTTTTTTTTTTTTTTTTTTTAGGTGACGGTGGGTGTTGCTTTCGAATCCTCTCCTCCTTACAGTGCCGGGAACTCGTCCTTATACATCCTGTCGTTGAGGGTATATAATTGATCCTCATCGATGACCAGTTGAAACGCTTTTGCGAATCGGATCACCTCCCTCCAATTTTCCAATCTTTCCAGGACGTTTACGTACCCCAGTATAACGATGCCCTGCCTGGCCCTCGTTATGGACACGTTCAGTCGTCTCGAATCTGTTAGGAGTCCCTTCTTGTGCTCGTCGCTCCGCGTTGTCAAGATTATTGACAGCTCACATTCTCTTCCTTGAACCGAATCCGCGGTTACTACCTCAATTTGAGGGTTTCTCTCTGCTACTTCCCTCTGTTGTTCCTTGTAAAAGGTGGTATTGAACATTTCTTTGTCCATGAACCCTGCTTCCTTGAGGATGCTTGCCAATGCGATGGCTACTTCTGCTTCATGAGCATTTAGGTAGCTTTTTGATGGCGCCTTCACCGATTCTCCTACTTTGAGCGCGACGAACACTTCTGATTTGGGAGCCGGATTCTGCTTGTCATCAGACTCCTTTCCTCTTCCGTGCATCCATTTTTTAGCTGTCCTTCATAGAATAGTTGAGAAGGAAGTCGATTCAATTCCGGATGAGTTCGGAATGTCAGCGTCAAAGCTGTATTCACCACTTGCTTACTCCTTGCCAAAGTGTCGAGTAGACCTTGCGCTGCCGTTAGCGACGCTAAGCTGTCCTTAGGGAGCCGGCAGAATGGGGAGAGTTGCTTCGTGTCACCTACGGCTCTTATCTTTGCGTAAGGCAGGCGCGATAAGATGGCGATCAGCGCGGGCTCAGGAATTGTCGAGGCTTCGTCGGCAATGACCATCACTTTACTCTTTTCTGCAGGAAACACCGATCGAAGTGTCCCTTTGGCGCTTGACGCGTTGAGGAACGCCGAAACGGTCGCGATTACGACCCTCGGCCGATATGCTTCGATTGCGGCCCTTATCAGCTTCGCTCCTCGGTTACTGGTCGCTTTCTCTGTGACTCGGAAGAAATCTTGCTGCTCCTCTGTCAACTCGTGCAGTTTTCCGGCCTTCTTAAGGTCCGCGATGATTCTGCGGTTTTTACAGAAGGTTTTCAACTGTTCCTGAATCGCTTTGTCCATCCGCTCACTGTCTTGCATGCTTTCTAAGATATCAGCCAAGTCATAAGACGTTGCAAGCGAGTTTTCCACTGCCATATCGCCTGCGAAGCGTAGTGGGGCTATGTGGTTTTCCGAATGATCCTCTGCTAAGATTCTCTCAATCGTTTTCCCGAACTGTCCGCAAGCGTGGTTTGTTACGCAGAGCACTAGGATGAGTTGTTCTTGCTTCGCTGCTTCAACTGCCAATACACCGCTGGTCCACGTCTTGCCCGTTCCGTATGCGGCCTGCACCATGACGATGGGTGTGCTCGACAGTCCTACCTGTACTGCTAATCTCTGTTCGTCCGTGAGTACTCTTCCGTAGTCACCGGTCCATTTATCTTCTGCTTCTTTCATGTTCTCTGGCAATGATGTCAAGAAGACCGTGTCTTTTGTAGTCATCTCCATGTCAGTGTAAACTTGTTCTAATATGGCTCCTGCTGACGAGATTGGTGAAATTTGCTTCAATGGCATCTTGCAGATAATCTTGAAAGTCGGGTCGAGTGCGTCCGAAACTTTCGCCAGCGTTAGGCTTACCGAAACGCTTTCCTTGCCCCTTATCGTTCGATAAATGCGGTTGCTGTTCCACGCTGTGGTCTGCAGCTGCACCGTTAGTTCATGCGTCTGCCTGTTTAGGAAGGATTCTGATATCAACAGGTTCTCTAAACCATTTGCTCCTGCAAGGGCCGCTCTCACTTGCCTGTTCCCGTTCCATCCATTCTCTTGTATCACTTCTTTTCTGGTCCATTCCAATGTCGTTGTGAATTTCGTGGAATGGAGGACTTTGAGTTGAACTCGGTGCCAGTCATAGTCTTCCATCGTCATTGCTGCATGGGTTATCAGTGTGGCTCCGAGCTTGAACGCATGGCTCATCGTTTCGATGGCTTGTGGACGATTCTCTTGAAATCCTTTGAACTTGGCGACTCGGTCTTTGAAGAGTTCCAATTCTTCTTCGGATGCCTTTCGGATATGGGTAGGCTTCACTCCGGATCTGATCAGGACAGGCCACTCCATTTCGATTTCCTGCGCCAAAAATTGAAATGCTTCAATTGAGACGGGCATCTCCGAGAAAAAGGTGGCCGAAGTTGTCACTTCCCTCGCCCTAGCCTTCAGCAAGACGTCAGTTAGTTGTTCCTGGTCGAAGACGAAGTCGCATGCCTCCTGTTCTAGGGTGACTGGAGTCGGGTCGCCTGCCAAGACGACGACTGCTCTTGGTGGTACGCGATGTTTCCAGTCCTTTGATTTGTTATCTTTCTTGTGACCCGTTCTGTAGTCGACAAGACAAGCGTAACTGTCCGCTAGCTGCGTGTTAGCGGGAACTGCGATGTATTTTTCGACGATCCAGAATGTTGGAGGGGTCTTGTGTTGTATCGAGGGACTACTCGCCTTGTCGAACGTTTTTTCCAGCTTTCGAGGATGATTTGCAGCGCTTGATGGTCCGACTGCGTAGACCCACACATAATCTCTCACTGAGAATTCGTTGAGGTTGAAGCCGGACACCTTTGTGGCTATGTCCTCGCTCGTGTTGTCCAACCTTATGACTCTCAAATCGGGTCTGTCTGGTTTGGGAATGAACCAGTCCTTTGCCTCGAGCAGCATATCCGTCTCCCTTATCTCGAATATCTGATACAACACTGGGTAGTTTTTGCCCGTTTGCAATGGTGGCCTGACATGTTTCTCATGCTTCTGGTCTCCGACGTGGGGGAGCTTTGACGTTCTCTTTTCCCAAATAGTGTGACCGTTGATGATTTCGTCGCTTTTCGCTTTTCTACATAGCTCCTGATACTTTTCTTGTGACTCCCTCCTGATATGGATAGCTCCTTCGATCCGCATGAAGTCTCTTGCCGTCAATTGGTTAGACGTCGTTGAACTTTCAAGACGCTTGAAGAGCTTGCGTACGAAGTCGGGTCTCTGGTAGTTGGTTTGCGGTACCTGCTTTCCTGGACTTTTGATCGATAATCTCTTCGAATTCACCGAATCTTGCCAGGTGTTGTCGCTGTCCTTCAACAAATCAGCGTATGGGTGCTGTCCTGTCCATTTACTTCGGTAGCCTTTCGGAGTGGCTTTTGCAAGCTCACTTTCCGTTGTTCGTGCTTTCTTGAGATCAGGCGTTTCGTTGTAGACTTCGTTTAGTTGTCTTTCTGCTTCTGCCTGTTCCGCTACGAGTAGTTGCTCTTCGAAGTAGTTCATGAATTCCTCGTCAAGATGATCATTCTCGTCTAGCTCCATTTGATCCATTGCGATGGTGACACCAGTGTGGGAGGCCTTCGTCTCGGTGTCCGTTTCGGTGAGGGAAGTTTGGGTTGGCGATACCGCTCGTGGAGCGGGATCAGTGTTCTGGTTTTGTTTTGCGTCACCTCCCGTTGGGAGGGGACTTTCTTCTGGGTTTTGATTTTGCGACACCTCCCGTGGGAAGGGGTCTCTTTCGGTTTCCTCGCGCCGGTGTTTTTTCAGCCTTCCCTTTTTTCTCTTCGTCTCCTCTGCTTTCTTTTCCATTCTACAAATGTCCATTTTCAAGTTGATTTCAATTTTCCGAATATAATCGACAAAAAAAATTGTTGCATTGCGTTGCAACTATCGGGACAACTCGGAAAACCGCGTACATCTTATACATAACATTAATGTTTAAAAAGAAGGAAATCAACGTTCAAGAATAGATGAAGGTCGAGATGATTGGACCGGCTCATGATGCAGCTCAAATGCAATAAAGATTCAAAGGGGTTATATACGCATATGTATGGAAGAAGAGGAAGAAGAAAAGGAGTAACGATACTGACACATTCTGAAAGGTTCAGATCGAAACTTGAAGAGAAAAGCATGTAATTGTTAACAGAACTATAATCATCTGGTTTGGTTGTCTTTTTTTTTAACAATTGTCTTAACGTCTTGTGGAACGTAGGTTGTAGCTATGGGTCTGGTTTTGTGGTTTCTCTACTGGTTCTATGTTTCGGTGCAGTTGGTTCCTTGGAAGTTTCATCTTTCCAAGTAACTCTTTTCATGCCTTTTTGTTGGTCGACTCGTGCTTTTAAGGAGCGCAGTGGCGCGTACTCAGGGTCTTCAGTGAATGCTCCTTGTTCGTCGACTACTGCAATTGCTGTCGTTAGCTTTTGTCCTCTGTGAATAACTTTCTCTGCCTCAGTGGGGTTCGTAATAAGTAACTTCAAGGTGGGTTTTTGTAATAGTGCAGGAGCTATAAACATGCCCTGAGCCGCGAATCTTTCATCAGGAACAGCAGTGGCCAGCGTCGTACACTTTGTAACTGATGCGTAACAGTCTACGAATATTTCCTGGTTCGGTGGGCACAAGATTGTTTCCCTAGCTCTAAGAGTGATCTCTTCTGCTTCTTTCCGTTTGCTAAGGCTGTTAATGAATGCTATATTCTCCATCCCCATTTCGAAAGTCCCTCTTTCGTAGTCAATTGACCATTTCGGAAGTAACCTCAGCGTATCATTTCCCAGAATGATGTTATATTTCTTTGGTGAAGAGGGGATGCAATTGTTGCTAGCAAAATGAACGGTAGTGATGACCGTAGAATCTCCTATCTTTATTCTGACATGTGCTTCCCCTTCGAATGGAATAGTTGCTCCTGAAACCCCGGAGGCATAGGGAGATGAGGGCTTTTCTAACCTGATTATGCCTAGTAGCCTCAACATGTCTGTACTCATAGCCGTTAGTCCAGCTCCTGTGTCTAGTAGTCCCAACATTTTTACTCCGTTTACGTAAACTGGGATTTGAGCGGTGAAGAACTTACCGTTATTACGAACCTTTAACGTATTTATTTCGATGGAGGAACCAAATCTAGGCATTTTGATTGAGCTCCTCAGCCTTTTATTTCGATGTTCTGTGTTCATTGCCACCTCTCTGAATTTTCTTTCACATCCTTTTTCGATCGTTTTTTTCTGAATCTGTCTTAAACTGGTGCTTTTCTCTAGCAGATATCCGAGGGGTAGTGGTCTGGCCATTCTCTTTATATATTCCTTGAGGATAACATGGAACAATCTAGCAGTTACAATCAAGGAGCATGAGAGAACCCAAACATCGTATAGACTCCACGAACCGAATATCAGTTTCAACCAGCTTAGTTGCTCCGTTGTGTCTGTGTCTTGCCCGTTGTGTCGTTCAAACCCTTGATTCACCTCTGCGTGACCCTGGAACTTCGCAAAGTCTTGGGACTCCCATGCTTCGTGCCACTTTGTGTCGCTAACGATGTCGGATATGTTTGTTAATACCAGGTTATGAAATATTGTCAAAGTTGGTGACTTTTTGTCTAAGGTCGAGCTGGCTGGGTTGATTTTGGTTACCTGACTCTCGGAGATTTCGTTTCGCTTCCCGCTCATGGGGTCGTATACAGTGAAGCGATCTTTCTCCCTCCAGTAGGCCTTCCTTGCGTCTCTACAAGGTACCACGTCCGCCTTTTCGTATATTATACCTGTCTCTGGTTCTATGAACGTTGACATAATTTTTCCGTTTGGCATGGTGATCTGAGCCTTTGGCATTGAGTAGCAGCTTTCATTGAACGGGAGTAATTTCACTGCCATTTCGGGAATCTCGAAACATGAGTGTACCTCTACTAAGCCTTGTCCAACATATCTTGCTTTGATATCAGCTCTTTTGGTTAACTTCCTTGTGATTAACGTGGCATCTTCGTTTAGTTTCGTTTTGGTAAACCCCCTTAGTAGGTTGTACTGTTCGCACATGGCGCTAAGTGCTGTTCGTACCGTGGGTATTACAGCGTTAATGCTTGCCTTTTCGCTAGCTAGTAACTGCGCTGCCAATTGATTAGTTGATGTTAACCCAGCTTCCGCTTCCGATGGGATCACTCTCCTATTTCTATCGGCCTTCCTATTGACCACGACTCCATAGCCTTGATCTGAAATTGTCAATTCGTGATTACAGTCGTGAAGAAGTCGACTTTTGTTGTTCCATGATAGTGCTAACTCCTTATCGTCGCTGATGAATACCTGGTCTGTTCGTCTGCCTGTTAAGTTCATGACTGGTATAAAGTCACATTTCTCTTCTTTATTGACGGTCCAGGCCATCACTGTGCCATCATAGAGTATGCATTCTTCTTTTTCGTATTCACAGTGTCGCATGTTTCCTACTGCCGACTCTGGAAAACCGTCTGAGTGTCTCATGTTTATTGTTGTTTCTATCAAAACGCAATTTCGGATATGTGTAGTGTAGTTCCTACAGCAGCCGAATGGCCATTCGGGCCATTCAAATTGAGGTCTGTTTTGCGTTGACCAGAGTGACCCCTGCTTTTCCAATCGTCCGCTCGTACAGGTTTTGTGTTTTTCCATTCTTTTACATTCCTCTATGGTCATAGTATCTTGGCTGTCCTGGTAATAGGCGTATCTTCCTCCTAGAGGGCCCAAACTGAATGTTACTTTTTGGACAATGCTTTTGCATATCACTGCTGGTGAAGAGTATTTCATATGGTTTGGTTGGAACATAGTCAAGGAGATTGCGTCTGATTCGGACGTAGCCCAAGGTTGCAAAGCTCTGCAATCCACGGGAGCTTCTAGGTAGATGAGTTTGGGCTCCTGTTGGGTTGTTGGACACAACCAAGTTTTCGCTTCTGTAACCGATATGCAGCTGCTCAAGCTAAGTATCGAAATTATCATGATAGTGTTGATGGAAGGTGAGTTACTCCTAACCCTGGTTGACTCTATTTCGATTTCCTCGGGGTCCTGACGCCTTAGCAAAGCCTCGATTCTTTGCCTAGCAGCTAGGTTCTTGTTCTCACTAACCTGTAGTTGGCGACGAAGCTTACTAACTTCCTCCGGCCCTTCGGATTCCTGTTCCCTTCTATCTAGAGAATTCATTCCCGTGTCAGGGCTTCGTCGTTCGTTTCTCCTCTGTTCATACGCAGTCGTGCTCCTGAATGGAAAAGAGTTAAATCGTTCGTTCGTAACGGATGCCCTATTTCTTGCAGAAAAGGGGCTGCGATTCCTGTTCATGGGAGCCGAGTATCGTTCGCTCTGTCTTGTAATTTCTAAATCACGTATGCGTGTGCGACAATCTCTGATTAGATGTCCCACCCTGTTACAGTAGTAGCATCTTACTTCGGAAGGAGTATTATTTCTGTTTCCAAACCTTCTAAATTCTCCTTGTCTCGAATTCCCGAAGTTGTTTCTGAATTCTCTGTTGATTCCCGGGTCTCCTCGGTTTCTTGAGTTTTCAAGCAGTTGAATGCCTGGGTTAAGTACTGCAGTTGTGGCGCGATCTTGAGCAATTTCCGCCAAAAGCATCTCGACTTTTTCCGCCTTTTTTAGAGCTTCGTCGAACGTTTGTGGTTCTGCCATGCTAAGCTGGTGCCTGAGCGGCGCAGAAACCCTACCAAGGAATTCTTCTAACAGTCTGTCTCGGGTAACCTCTGTTGTTTGTCCTACCGTCGAAAGTTTGACTAAGTTAGTAAGCCTGTTTGCGAATGTTCTAACGGACTCGTTCATCTCTTGTCTACAAGAGGCTAGAGATTGTCTGGCCAAGTATTTCTGCTGTGGTTTGTCGAAAGTCCCTTTGAGGCAGTTGATTATTGCTTCGTAGTTGTTTCTTTCTTCTCTAGGCATTTCTTCAACTTTCTCTCTGGCTGGGCCGTCTAAGTAGGCTGTTAGGCATGCTGCTTTTTGCTCACCTGTGTAAATCGGACGCTGGATATTGATGAGGTCTTCAAATCTTCTGATCCATGACGAAAAGGCTATGCTTGTTTCGTTACCTGTGAATAAAGATAACCTCGATCCCAGAGGCTCTAGCGCCAGCATTGCCATGAGAGGAGACTCAGATTCCTCGGCTTCTGTCTCCGTTGCTAAGGCGATGTCTCGATTCGAGTTTCCATTTTCCTGCTCGTTTCTTTGTGTAGGTACTGTAACTGATGGGTTTGCATATACGGCATTTTCATCTTGGGCTTCTTTTTGCAAGAGCCCTTTCTCGTGGAGAAATTTCTCTAGGTCAGCACAGTAAGTTGTAAACTTTTGAGTAACTTTTCTAATCTCCTCTTTATTTTTGTCATGCGTATCTTCAATGGCTTGAGCAGTTCTGTCTCTGAGCTGTCTAGCTTGGCTCACCTTGAGGTAGTCTTCCCCTTTTGCTCTATAGAGTAATGTTCTTAGCTGTTTCGTGCACTCGTTTGCATCACTGAATGGGTTTTGATAGAGGCTTTCCGTAGAACCTCTTTCTAGCATTGAAATTCTGGGAAAGAATTGAACGGGTGTGCTTGGCTCAGTCTCATCGATGCTTCTGGCTTCTTCGGTAGCTTCCTCCGCGCTGGAAAAGTTGCTTCCTTCCCAAAAGTTTGCACTACTGTTGTCAACTGGCATAACTGGAATAGCGACTAGCCCCACTGAGAGCTGTTCTTCCATCACTGAGTTGGCATCGTATTGAGAGTTTTCTGAGCTAGATTCACCCGTCAGGAGGAGCGTTCTCAATGTATGAGGGGAATCCTCTATAGTTTCCTCGTTTCCTACTTCGCTGGTTTCTTTTGGTTGGAGAGTAAGTATTTCGACTTTGTTCAAAAAACCTTCGTATTCAGTTATGATCAACTTCGATTGTATTTCGGCTATTACAGTTGCAATATCTGGGCTGTAAAGCATTTCTAATGATAATTCTGCTGACTCAGGTATCTTAAATGGGCATGATGCCGCATGGGATGTGTAATCCCAAGAGAGACCGTGATCAGACAAGTTTGTTTCTGCCGATGCAGGATATGGTTTGAGTATCGATTCATCACGAAGTGGTGAATCAGAGGTAAGACCAAGACTGATTGAAGGCTGTTCTGCACATGCAGGATATGGTTTGAGTGTCGATTCATCACGAAGTGGTGAATCAGAGGTAAGACCAAGACTGATTGAGAGCTGTTCTGCACATGCAGGATATGGTTTGAGTGTCGATTCATCACGAAGTGGTGAATCAAAGGTAAGACCAAGACTGATTGAAAGCTGTTCTGCACATGCAGGATATGGTTTGAGTGTCGATTCATCACGAAGTGGTGAATCAGAGGTAAGACCAAGACTGATTGAAAGCTGTTCTGCACATGCAGGATATGGTTTGAGTGTCGATTCATCACGAAGTGGTGAATCAGAGGTAAGACCAAGACTGATTGAAAGCTGTTCTGCACATGCAGGATATGGTTTGAGTGTCGATTCATCACGAAGTGGTGAATCAGAGGTAAGACCAAGACTGATTGAAAGCTGTTCTGCACATGCAGGATATGGTTTGAGTGTCGATTCATCACGAAGTGGTGAATCAGAGGTAAGACCAAGACTGATTGAAAGCTGTTCTGCACATGCAGGATATGGTTTGAGTGTCGATTCATCACGAAGTGGTGAATCAGAGGTAAGACCAAGACTGATTGAAAGCTGTTCTGCACATGCAGGATATGGTTTGAGTGTCGATTCATCACGAAGTGGTGAATCAGAGGTAAGACCAAGACTGATTGAAAGCTGTTCTGCACATGCAGGATATGGTTTGAGTGTCGATTCATCACGAAGTGGTGAATCAGAGGTAAGACCAAGACTGATTGAGAGCTGTTCTGCACATGCAGGATATGGTTTGAGTGTCGATTCATCACGAAGTGGTGAATCAGAGGTAAGACCAAGACTGATTGAAAGCTGTTCTGCCGATGCAGAGGTTTGGTTTGATTGCAGTTCCATACTGGGTAAGGGACTAATGTCGGGGAAGTAGAGGACCGGTTCGCCAGGTTCTGTAGAGGCAGCTTCGCTTCTACTTCTTGCGTTCAGAGACATCGCGCTTTGTACTTCTGATCTTGAGTTGGGTCCTTTTATACTTGGAGAAGAGATATCTCTAAGTTACATCTTAAGTGCTTGTCGCACATTCCAGAAAACTTACGTTTTGCCTTGGGATATTTACTTTGTCACCTCTTACTTGAACACGTTATTTGAACGTGACCCGCCCCTTTTTCAAATTCCTATCTCCACCAGATTCTCCTTTTGTTCTTTTCTTTGTACTATTTTTGCGTTGAGGAATTCCACAGTAACCCCCTTTCGATTTAATGGATCTGCTTTCCCAGACAGGAAGTGATTTATCAGTGCCACTAATCTATCTGAATGTTTCGATTCTTTTTCTCTGTCTTAGTTGTCTCTTGCATTTTTCTCCTCTGACTTCCCTTTTTTCTTTTGCTTATCTTAGTTAAAATGACGACCTTTCCTTGAAGTTTTGTTGGTGAATCACAAAACTCTACTCTTTTTAACTTTCTCTCTTTCAGACTGCTCTCACTCTTCTTTGTTTTTCTTTGCGTCTTTTTGCTTTTTCTCTCTTTTATGTTTCTCTCTTTTTGACTTTCGCTCTGCTCTGCTCTGCTCTTTTTCGCTTTTTCTCTTTTATGTTTCTCTCTTTTTGACTTTCTATTCTCTTCTCGCTTTTTTTGAATCATTGAATGTCCCTTTTGATGGGAAATGCCAGCAAGAACAAAGAAAGGGTGTTAGCTCCAAATCATAGCGCTTTCAGAAGCTAAATGTGACAGGCCTTTAATCTCGCGTTTAGCCGAAAAGGTGTCAAGTTTCCTTTACAGATGCTTCTGACAGAGAGAAAAGATGCTTACTGTCCTCAAACCGAGGCTCATCGGCAAATAACAAAGATATAGCGAGAAAGATGAGGAACGAAAGCCACACACCACACATATGCTCAAGATCAAATAACGAACTTGGAAAACAAGAAATCGCCAATAGGTTTCAGATAGATTCGCGCAAATGAATGTATAGTCGTCAAATGTATATTCGGAACATTTTGTCATAAATTCATAATTGCTTCCACATTAAATCAATTTAACTCTCATCTCGATCATCTCAACGTATGCTTACAATAGTCTTAGGGTATTAAGCAAGCTTACAAATCGGAAGTTTACGGCTTATAAAAATTTAAGTTTTCCCTTGACATTTTTACAATAAGTTTTATATCAAAAAGTAAGATCCCGAGCTATACTTGTAGAGTTTCAATGCACTTTGTATGTTATTAATGCTACTTTGTGCAAACACGAGAGATTGTTGAGGACAACGAGAAAATATTGAGCGAAAATGTATTATAGTTCCAAAAAAAAAAAGAGAAAAGGATAGGATAGTCATAACGCAACAACATCAAAACATCGTTTGTTTTTTTTAGAACTTTGAGCATATATTCAACATGTCACGGTGAAGGTTGAGAGATGCGTGCCCTTACGGTATTCACAAAAAAAAACCGAAAACAAAAAAACTTAAGATTCTACAGTAATTCGTCGGAACGCTACAAGTTTTCAACTTAACTTTTTTTTTTTAAAAATAATCCCGTGGATCAGCAGAAAATTATCAAACTTAACCAGTTAGCGGCGACTATAGAGCTCGACCTGATGGATTACTCAAACACAACTTGAGACACATGTTGCACTAAGCAATCCTCGAAAAGTGGTTCTTCAACCAGAATCTAAATCTAAAATTTAATGTATTATTACTGACCGGTTCTCCTTGAACTGACGGTCTTTCGATCGGCTCTCGGGCGGGACTCTGCCGCTTCTCCCTTCATGGGGTATCTCTTCAGTGCCGCCGGGTGACTAGAGCCTCTTTGGCTCTTCGGTTGCTTCCTTTTAAACATCTTAAAACTCTTATTTTTCCCCCGGAGACCGGTGGACAGTCGGTCTCCATCTATTTCCAATTTTTCATAAAAAAAACTTTATGATAATAATTTATTTATTTATTATATTTTTTTAAGAAAAGAGAGAAAAGCAAAATTTCTGTTGAACGGCTTAATAACCAAGTGTTCGATCATTCGTTCACTAATTCTATGGCGAGCTGTAAGAACTGATGATTGTCTGATTTCTTGAAAGATCTAAATAATTTCATATCATCTGCGTACAACATTATTTGACGATCTAAGTCAATAATTGGTTTTTTTGTGTATAATTCGTTTATTTTGTAAAAGAAAGAAAAAAATCAATAAATGCCTTCTTAAATATTATTGCATCGTCGAATACTCTTTTCTTTCCTCTTTTCTTTCCTCTTTCCCTTTTTTTTTTTAAGGGCAGCCAGGCCTTGAAGGATATTGGTTTGGGGTGTCGTAACCATGCGGAGCATGGGTACCAGATAGACAGACTCGAGACATGAATGCAATTCAGAAAAAAAAATATAATACCACGCCTTAAAACTTGCCAGTGGACTCTCACTGACCTGACGATTCTGCCGTCGTCGCTTCCCTCCTCAATTGACGTTTCACTTGGGAAACCTTATATTTGCTAACCGGAACTGTTCCGTTCTCCTTCGGTCGGTTCTCCTCGGGCGGGTACTGTGCCGCATCTTCAGCCATTGCTGGGTTTTTCTTCGACCGGGAAACTACGTCGACGGGGCTTCGGTGCCCTCGTGATACTTCTGAATTGAACCTTTTCTCTTTTTCCTTAAAACTGACCGGTTTATCCTAACTCGCGGTCCTTCGGTTCGATTTCCGTCGACCGGATCACTTCTCTGACGGGAGGGCCCTGCCAGCGCGCTGACTAGAGCTCTGCTGGCTCTTCTACTGCTTCCTTTAACAAGCGTATCCCTACTTTTCCCCCCGGGAGACCGGTGATCAGTCGGTCTCCCTTTTTGTGTTTTTTTAATTATTATTTTTATTAATAGAGTATTTTGTTAAACATATTAATAACATAATAGCATCGCATGAATTAAACATATTAACGAAAAGGAAAAGATAAAAACAACGGAGCAGTAATCAAATGAAACTTAAGACTTCAGAGTGTGAATTAAGCATATTAACGAGAGAGAAAAAAGGAGAAAACAATGGAGCAGCAATCAAATGAAACTTCAGAGTATTGAGATTTCTGACAGAAGAGAAGAGAAAACGAAAAAAAGAAACAGTGACTTGGAACCGAGGAAGAGCCTGAGAAAAAAAAGGGGGGTTGGAAGAGAGAGAGGCGGTGACTGACCTATTCCGGACTAGGTCAGCCACTCGCTGCTACCAGTGAGGGTAAACGTGCTTTGCCCATGTAAATGCCCCCGAAGACAAACAGTTTAGTCATTGATCAGTTTATTGCGGTATAAATATGACATTACATAATGGCAATTAAACAACGCACCAAAAGGGGTTCTAAAGCAAAGAGCAAGGTCTTAAGGACCTTGCCGAGTTGGGTCTCATCTTACTCTCTTCTCTCTCTCTCTCTGGCTCCGCCCAATATCCTGGCTTAAATAGTGGTCATGTGGGTGTGGCTTTCATGTCTCCTCCTCCTCCGTGATTAATCATATAGGACGATGATGTAATATAATAGGTCGATCATCTCACGCCCTCAGGCGTAACACTATTTCCACTACCAAAACGGTAGTCACTCTTTTAGGAAAAACTCACCCCAAGAGTGATTTCTACCTCAACGGTAAACAAATCACAGAGAATAAACTAGTAAGGGACCTTGGTGTAGAATACGATAATTCATTGAGCTTCTCTACACACATAGAAAATATGTGCAACAGAGCAACAGCCAGGTGCGCTTACATCCTAAGAACCTTCAAAGCAAAACCCCCGTTCTTTATAAAAAGCTTTTCGTTGCTTACGTTCGTCTTCAACTGGAATACTGATCCGTGATCTGGTCACCTCGGCAGAAATATTATAAAGAACTCGTAGAAAAGGTTCAAACTTTACAAAACAAGTCTGCAGAAGAGCCGGAATGCCCGATATCACATACGAAGAGAGAAAAAATTTTTCCAATTGCAGTCCCTCGAAGAAAGGAGGGACCAGACCGATCTAGTGATGACCTTCGAAATCTTGACCGGAAGAACCCCCATTCCTCCATTCGAGATGTTCTCCCCTCAAGACCACAGATATCCCACTAGGTCACATAATTTCAGTCTGACGCAACCCAGTTTCAAACATGTTAAGCTCTCTAATAACTTCTCAACCATAGTAGTTCCGGTCTTGAACAAACTCCCAGAGACTGTATTTTCAATTAATACAATCAAAGCATTCAAAACAGCTATCAGTAACCTATAAAACGATCCTCATATTCTCGATTCCACACCCACTTACCTCTTTTTTCTCGACTTACCTCTTTTCTCACTTTGAAAAGTGTCACGCCTTGGTGTTGATACGAATCACTCCTCTATTTGATCCCCTACCTGCCCCTTCCGAAATCACCCTTGCGATAAAGTATTATTATTAATGTTTGCATCCGAGATAACTCATGTTATAGAATAATATCTTTAATGATATAATTTTTCTAAAAAATTCAATCCAATAGAAAAATCGAAAAAATGCAATATAACATCAAAAATGCGTTCTTATCAAGAGTTCCATTCAAGAAAAACCATAATAAATATATGAAGAAGATAATTTTGAATTTTACAGAGCCCAAATCTTGGTTGCGCTTTTCTTGGCTTTTTAATGCTATCAGCTTTATAATTTATGAATATTTTACTACATTTAATTTATGAATATTTTACTACATTCATACATTCATTGAGATAAAGAGTTAAAGAAACATCGCGCGGGTATCACATAAAATTGATATTGAATTATAGCTTCATCGAGAAAACATAACTTGCTCATATAAATCAACCGCTAACATGTTTGACATGGAAAGTTTTGCAAAAAATGACATTGGCAATTCGCACATCAATTTGAGTCTGAGACAAACAATCAGAAAAAGTTGGAAGAAAGTCTTTCAAATCAGATTAACAATTTTTTAATTACTCCATGAATGCGATAATATTGGGGCTTTGTTTTATCTTTCTGCATATTTATTCGTTCCCGCTCCAGAACAAACTATACCGATATCTACATATCTCCTATCCTTTTTTCTATCAAATCGCTCATTTTCTTCCTGGACCCCCTTTGTCTTTCTATTCTTCTCTTTCTCTCTCTCTCTCTCTTTTTCTTTCTTACTTTCTATCTATGTTCTCTCTCTCTGTTCTCACCCTATCTAATAAAAATGTATAACTCTTCTCTTTTCACAAGCCCTCTAACACTTTTATCACTTTGTCTCTGGTGTCTGATGGCCCTTCTACATTGTGGCCAATTGTGCGGGTGTCCATGAAAATTGCGTGATCGTTGCCGCCCTGAAACCAAATACACCAATGAGTTTCAATTCAATGAAATTAGACAAGCGAGCAAGCAACTGTGACTTGTGACGGTAGATTACCTCTTTTCTCACTTTGAAAATGTCACGCCTTGGTGTTGATACGAATCAATACGATTGGTTATCGAAGAAGTTTATTAGCAAAGAAATATTTTTCGACTATAATCGTTCAAGTATGAAGGGGAGGCATGGTTTAGAGAAAGACCGATACAGTGCGAAGAAAGAAATAGGCGAGCAAGCAGATGATTCGTAAGAATCAAAATTTTTTCTTGGAAGAACTCTAGTCTACCATGTTAACCATTATTCACGTCTACTCAGGGTAGGGATAACCCAGAGCTGACTCACCCTTTGTCTAAGAATACTGACTTTGAAGGTAGGGTTGTTCAACTCTGGGTAATCCTCAACCGGTCACCCAAACTGTACCCAGCGACCAAAAATAATGGCCCCAAAAATTGGTAGACAACATTAGATATTTTATAATTTCACAGACTTGACCCTTTTAAGAATCAAATTAACTGAGCGTTTGACTCTCACTCAAATGACATATTGTCCTCTTTTCATTCTCTACATCTGGTGAATTGCAACTAGCCCATGATATGCCTGCTCCATGCTATGTTTCCTATTGAAACAATTTCAAAGAACAGAATTTTTCATTGAAACCGGTGTAAATAACTTATTAATTTGATGAAAGACTTCTTGCAAAATGATTCAATGAATGCTTGAAAAAATATTTGTTGAAAACCCGGTTAGGCAGCGGAGGTTCGGTCCCGACCGAGTGCCAATTTTGCCCGTGCGATGGAGTTCTTTCATTTTTAGTTCAAAAACAATTGAGGAGTGGCTTTCGGCAAACTAGTGCTTCTCGAAGAGAAAGCGAACCTTCGCAGTTTTATCTCCGAAGAAGTGTATGGTGTCATAGTGGGAAGTGATATACTGCAGGCAGAAGGTCTTGTCCCACCCAATCGGGTACACATCCACGCTGATCTGGCCTCCTTCAAACAACTTAGTCTTTCAGAGATACAAGTTTTAAATCATAGCAGAATGAATATCAACCGATTGTATTACATAAATGGTGTTTATCGTGTATAATGCATCGAAAAGTTAACAGCTCTTTTGAATGATTAAGAACGCTTGCGGTAGGAGGCAAATTTGGTCTCCTTCAATTAATTGCCACTTCGAACAGGATGACATTAATTGCCACTTCGAACAGGATGACATTAATTGCCACTTCAAACAGGATGACATTAATTGCCACTTCGAACAGGATGACATTAATTGCCACTTCGAACAGGATGACATTAATTGCCACTTCGAACAGGATGACATTAATTGCCACTTCGAACAGGATGACATTAATTGCCACTTCGAACAGGATGACATTAATTGCCACTTCGAACAGGATGACATTATTCTGAATATAAAATGTCATTACAACTAAATAAAGGTGTTTGATCAGAAAATGAGCTTCCACAACCTCATCCACTCGCTTGAAAGGAGATTCACCAGGTTTCTAAAGAAACCGCAAATACATATTTAATTTTGGATAAATTTCCAAAAAGCTCTTGTGGTCACGTCTCGTCCATAAAACCCGAAAAAAGCTTCAACGACTGAACCTATGGAGAACTCCAGTCCATAGTCCGGGAAAAGCTTCTGGAGTTGCTCAATCAGTTGCCTTCTCACTCCATGCTCCTTGTCGTACTCTGTGAACCTCTCCCTTTCCGCGTAAGAGCAAGAACGGCCGACGGGACACAAATTCAACATCCCCTGGCAATCAGTGATGTGATAATTGAAACAGAGGTTATAATGATGACAATAACAATGAATAATATTTTACTATATAATTTATAAGGCAGTTTTGAAAAAGTTGAGCGAATATTTATAGAGGTTGTTGTTGTTGTTGCCTTGCCCAACGGGTAGATCTTCCTTCGCGAGACACTGGAGGAAGTCGTTGAAGCTCTCGACCCTCCAGCGTTATAAGCCCACTCTCTCTTTCCTCTCTCTCTTATTTTTTTTTACTCTCCTTTTTTTTCTCTTTCTTTTCTTCTCTTCTCTCTTTCACTTTTTTTTTGTTGGAGAGATTTAATTGAACAAGAAATCAACAACCGAGTGCGGCCTATTCCAAAGGTCGATAGGGCTAAGTCAAGTGGGGTTACAGCGACACGAAAAAATATGTCTCGAAGTATGCGGCTCTATCCTACACAGTGGGCAGAGGGGAGATTCATTGGCCCCTATTCGGTGGAGGTAACTGTTAAGGAAACTAGAGTGGCCGCTTCGCAATTGAGACAGAGTTATCTGATTTTCTCTGGATAGTTGGGACGTGGACTTATGTATTCTAGGAGGTTTAGTTCCCAGAAATGGGTTGGGTCGACTATTTCTATGAAAATCTCTGACTGTCTCCGTGTGTATTTTTCTGAGGGCCACTTTATAGTCCGTGTCACCTAATACTATGTCTATGTCTTTGGCATGCTTTCTGACTGCCCTGGGAGGTTTTGCTTCAGTGCAGATGCGGTGAGATGGATGGTTGGGCTGAAGCCTGGCCTTGGCGGTGAATTGTTTGCTGAGCATGAGGTTGTGTTCTTTGACTGGAAGAAGTTTGCTCTCGTATGCCAGGTGCTGAGTGTCCGCAATTGCAAGGTTTCCAGTTGCGATTCGAATGGCTTTGTTTTGTGCTGCTTGCAAGGAAGTCCAATGTGATTCGGCAAGTTGGGGCGAGTAGATGGGTGCTGCGTAAGACAAGACTGCTCTTGTGGTTGCTTTGTAGGTGTTCAGCATTGTTTCGGTCTTCTGTCCAAATTTTCTTCCTGCGATTGCTCGGAGGACATTCAATCTTTTTGTTGCCCTTGTCTTTAGTCCTTCGGCGTGTTGACGGTAGGTTCCCATCTGGTCCAAGGTGACACCAAGGATTTTGGGGGTTCTACTTGGAGGAAGTGGCTCACCGTTGACCACAACTTCTGGTATTTCACGACATTCCTTTGTGTTGGTGGTGAAGAGCGTTACACTGGATTTAGCTGCCGAGATGTCCATCTTTAGTTCCCCAAGATGGCTGGTGAGGGCTGGGAGGTAGGTGTTCAGTCTGTCAGCTCCAACTCTCCAGTCAGGGTGAGAGGCCAGTATTGTCAGATCATCCGCATACCCGACCAGTTTGATCGTATCGGGAGGTTTCGGCAGCCCATTCAAGTATATGTTGAACAAGGAAGGGCTGAGTACTCCCCCCTGAGGAACTCCTGCGTAGCAGGTTTGCTGGCGGCTGAGGCAGTTTCTGAAGTCCACACGGATGGCTCTCCCTCGTAGATAGCTGGAGAGCCATCTAACGAGGCCTCTGGGGATGGACGTTTCGGCGAGAGTGTGACACATTTATAGAGGTAGCTCTTAAATATACGTAACTCTCCTCCACGGTCAATTTCAGCATTGAACAATAATTTATTTCTTTCACGTTTTTTTTGTGGAAGTAAAAGGGTTATCGATGTGAGCAAATATTGATTCTTTCATTATTGAATTTCTCTACCAATAGGAAATCTCACAATTATCAACCCTGTCTCGCTTTTAGACACGTTAGGGCCACATTTTCTCGGACATTCCTCAACATGGTTAAATAATTATATTCCGGAATCTGGCGGCGCTTTTCTGGAACTCTGTTTCAGATTTATGAAACAATGTGTATAGAGTTTTATATATACACTTTTGTTTCAAAGAAAATTGCTAGAAGCGAGCCTCTATGTCCTTTTGGGCACACTAAAACTTATGCACATTGTGTGCCCATACACTGCTTCCCTGTTGTTTTTTTTCAAGTGGCATACCTTTCGGAACTCTATGAAGTTGCCTCGCTTCACAGGCAATTTAAGAGTGGAGAAGAAGGAGAGCGTCGCATTAATGACCTCCTGCAGGCGATCTTCCCCCATGTGATCCTGGATCGCCTGCATATACGAATCATCACTGATTTCATTAGAGTCAACTGACCAAAGGAATTAATCTTTCATTGGTAAATACTAGTCCACCCGATTGTTTGAAAAGAAAACAATTATAAAATGAGGCTTCAGTAAAACTCGGTTTTAGCGAACATGTCTCTTTATCACTTTGTTTCTATAGAAACACCAAAATGTGAAGAAATTAGTAAATCGTTAAAATTAATTAGTGAAATCGAACTTCCATGTGCTTGTGATATGATTTTTTTTTGAGCCAGGGTAGCAGAAAAATTATTAAATCTTAGCGGTTATAGACTTTCGGTGAGCTTGGAAAACAAGGAGACATGTTTTATAAAGGCATTCCAACTCACGAAAGACGGCAGCAGCTCATTGCCTTTGTAGCCGAGAAGACCATTCTCGGAGAAGACAAAGTCGTATTGGGAGAGCACTGAAAGGAACAGAGGGTGTTCTCTCATTCGCTCTAGACTTTGATAAGAAGGTAATAAACTCTCTTTCTTACCATCGACAAGGGTGCGCTAGTGTTAGAGGGCCTAAAATGTGCAAGAGATGGTTTGCAATGGTAACTCAGCGGTTAAAAACATCGCCCGGCTAGCAGAGGTGAAGGGTTTGATTCTCACCCAATCACCGATTCACTTTGTACCAAATGAATGAGCGCTATGATTTTAGGCAGTTTCGGGTTTCGAATTGGTCTTCGAGTCCTGTTACCACGAAATAATCCGTTTGACTCATCTCATCGTTACAAGGAGAGATACTGCTCAAAGCGAAAATGATGCTGACCATCAGAAAGAGTCTCGCCAAGTTGCTCTACAATTTTTTCCAAGTCCGATCCTCCGACGACCGCAAGCGGAATCCTTTTTCGAGTCTCAGCCAAAAAATCGCGCATTTCATCGTCGATTTTCTGAAGCAAGATTCGGCGATAACAGTAGGTCTTCTCTCTCGTAGAAATTCTTACGTCAACCACACCCTCTTCTTATGTACGTTTACATTATGTCCCATATCGACAGACCTAAAATAATTTGTTCCTACAACTTAACAAAGCTAAGATGCACGATGAACGAATTGAGACAGGACTACGGTCCCACTACAAAATGACAGGACTACGGTCCCACTACAATATTTGATTGAGTCTCTAACCAGTCGAGCCTTGGTCAGAGTTCCGTCCACATCGAACACTAGAATCGGCTTGGGCATTGCGATGTTACTGAATATATGGACATTATATCCATTCATTTATTTATACATCGAAACTGATGTGACAATACATCACTTGACATTAACAATCATAGCCGATAATGCACCGAAGGCTATCCCAAAACTCATTCGATTAAGCAAAAATGTTAAAACATTGAAGAAAGAAACGATTTTTAGCGAGGAAGTCTAGAATAATGAAACCTCGCTCTTTCTGCTTCGTAGCTCATTCTTCCAACTTTCCCGCTCCAAAAGCGGTCGCTCTTCGACAATTGCTAGTTACCTTTTTTAAACGATGGGTAAGCTGCTCGACTCTACCGGATTACCGATTTTCGTCCAAATTTGATCGAGCATTCCGAACTCTCACTCTTCGGTGAAGATGTTTTGCATTTGCAATGGTGCGATACTACTTACGATTAATCAGTGACTGTAGATTCTAGATGAAAATAATATTGAGGGGACGGCGGGGGGGGGGGAACTAACTGTAAAGAGAATTATCAATAAATAAATAATACAGAAATAATAGCTTTCAGTGTTTTAGTGGAAATTCTCAGAGAACTATTTATGAAGAAAGCAAACATTTTGAACACCACGACTCTTAGACTCAATGTAAGTCAACTCCAAATAGTAAGGAATTTAATCCGCTTTAGGGCAGTCGTCTTGGAATAGTCATCAGATTAGTCAAGTAAATTGGTATCTTTTCCTTCTTCATTCGCATCTCAGAACCTTCTTGGAATAGTCATTAGATTAGTCAGGTCTTGGAATAGTCATCAGATTAGTCAGGTAAATTGGTGCTTTTCCTTCTTAATTTGCATCTCAGATTTTTCTTGGAATAGTCATCAGATTAGTCAGGTCTTGGAATAGTCATCAGATTAGTAAGGTAAATTGGTATATTTTCCTTCTTCATTCGCATCTCAGAACCTTCCGTGAATCGAAAATAATTTTTTTTATGTTTTCAAAGATACAGTACATGTTTAACATGATAAGTGTGCATTGTTACAGTAAATCAATCCCTCCAGAAGGCAGATATATTTATCTTTCAATCAAAATAACGTTTAGTTCAAAAAAACAAGTTCAACTCCAAGTTACATTAGGTGGATTACAGCTTTAAAATCAACTATGACTAAACTAAATAAGGATACTTTGACATATGTTTTCGGCAGAAACGCACAAACGTTTGCTTATAAGTAATCCGAGGCATATACTATAGTATTGATTGTTCCTCGCACCATTCATAATATGTTGCCTTAGGCTGCGCACTGTTTTGCTCACCAACCGTTTTTAACCGTAAAATATTAAAACTAATTTGCTCACATAGTTAAAACTTGGCTCACATACCGTTAATTTTTTCGGTTAAAAACGGTTGGTGACCAAAAGAGTGCGCACAATTAAGCTGTTTTCTTCGTCGAAAAAAAGTTATGAAGGAAATGTCTACTTTTCTAAATCAGTTTCATGGAAAAAGTAACAACCATCCCTTAATTCTTTAGAGGTTATACTATGGTGATTACAATGTAATGTTCTAAATACATATTTTTAGTATCCCTCGACTTCGAAACTACTAGACAGAATAAATAAATTCATCAAGCAAAAGCCGAAAACTGAGAAAATTTGGTATTATACGGATTTTTGAGATTTAACGCGTATTTTACTAACTCGGATTATTTTGTTAACTTTCAAGAACAAAAGCTCAACTCATCTTATTACATGACCTTGCTCGGTTGGGAGACAAACATGGGAGTTTGGATCATATAAGCTCTCATTCGACAAGAACATTCTTTGTGTCACACCATTAAAAATAGAGAGAAAATAAATAGCGAGTGCGAGCGAGACATGAAAAGAATTTAAAGGTTCTCTACCAGTCTTTTTTCCATGAAAGCGACTTGTTATACCGGAGATCAACAACGAACACTAAATTTAGAATATTTCCACGATGGCTACTAGAACAGCTTAAAATTTTTCATTATATACCGTTACAAAAAGTACAGTCAGTTTATTCACTTCAAAAGGAGCAACACGTGGATTTATGCCAGGTTATGAGCGAGAGATGACAGACAAGACTACGTAAACTATGAGCAGACAGAAAGATCAGAGCTCAGAAACGATTCATAAAAACCATAAAGGGGAAAAAGAAGAATTCATGAGAGAATGTCGGAAAGTGAGAGAAACTAGGGATGCAAGATTGATGAAAGTGGAAGCGAGAGAAGATAGGGGAGGAACGAAGGATAGGGGAGGAAGCGAGAGAAGATAGGGGAGGAAGCGAGAGAAGATAGGGGAGGAAGCGAGAGAAGATAGGGGAGGAAGCGAGAGAAGATAGGGGAGGAACGAAGGATGGCTTGAGGTCGATCATGGAAGAAGGCGAGTCTTCGAGATACGCATGAGCAGATCATAAACAAATATGGGAGAGAGCTAGAGAGAGAAAGACAGAGATAGTGAGAGAAATGTGTGAGAGAGAGAAAAATGAGAAGATAGAAAGGGAGAGACGTGGAATGATCACGTTTCATCCCCGAGGACTTCACGACTTGCCAGGATTCTATTATGACGCACGAAGGTTCTGAAATGGAGTGTTTGAAAAACTTTGTAAAGTCAATAAAAAGTTGCTTAAAGTTCATTGTGAAACGGGAATTATCTGCGTTATCTGCGTTACTCTTCAAAATTTAATTCTGATTAGCTGTTTTTTCCCGCAGGAAACGATCTAATTAGACATTTTATCATAATTTTCCTTTGCCTGCAGTTCATTCTTAACCATTTGAAAGATCATTCAAGAATACAACTATCACTCGCGTATAACTTCCGATCCATCGCTCGCTCTCCCTCTCTTCCGAAACTCGTGTCATTTCTCTATCTCTCGCTTTTCTTGTCCACTCATCGTTCCGCCAGTCCTTTCATTATTCTAACACACCCATCTATAGAGATCGGACGAGAGAGACAGAGAATGAGGGACAGAGTACATAGAGAGAAGGTAATGGGGGAGACTAAAGAGATGTGCCTTGCCACAAAAATCTCAAGAAAATCTGCGCCATTCTAAGGACCCACCCATTCCAAGGACCCACCCATTCCAAGGACCCACGCGGTCAAGAAATATCAACAATCATAGATCACCTGCACTGTTACAAATTCTGAAAAACCAACGTTCTTCGAGCGGGGAACCTAGAAGAATGAAGACTTCTCCTTTTCTGCCCTCACATCTAGCTCACTTCTTGCCATTCCAGACTCCAAGGCTCTGAGAGCAGGGGTTTTTTAGAGTGCAAGAAAAAGTTACAGACGCCCGCCAAAGGCTGAAAAATTTTTCACATAAGGGTCCCCTTATGAAGAGAAAAACAGAGGCCTGCGAAAAAAGTTTTTTTGTTCATCATAAGAGCCCCCCCCTTGTGATTTGGGAAAAAAGGCCCGCCGAAAGAAGGTCTGACATGACTATTTAACCCTGTCTGAGAGCGGTCTTTTATAACTAATTCAAATGATTTTTGTTGAGCTATGACAACAATACAACCCTTTTTTATCACCAATACTTTTTTTCTTCAATGATGATGAGAAAGACCTTGTTCCGTGGTACCAGTGAAAGATTAACCTGCTTGAGTAATTCGCTGCGTATGCCAGCACTCGTCACCACATACTCGTCCTGTTTAACTTTGACTTCTTTCAACTCCACCAGCCGAGCTCGGTAAGCGAGTCGAAACTCATACATCTGAGTGATGACAATCTGGAATGAGGTCAGTCAGTCATCATAGCTCCCCATAAGTCAATTACAAATTTTTGAACTTGGAGAAAACGATCGCTTTCCGTTTCATAGAGGGTTCCGAAAAACGATTATAAAAAATATTTTCTTTAAATTGAAAAAAGCTTTAAAGAGAAAGAGATATATAGAGAGAGTAGGAGAGAAAGAGAGAGAGAAAGAGAGAGAAAGAGAGAGAGAGAGAGAGAGAGAGATTGGCTGGACTTTCTCGTTCCTCAATATTCTAGACTCCTGTCAGGCAAGAGTTGAACGGTCGAATCGTACGATATTTTAGCGGTTCTCTCATTCCAACTTCCACGAAGTTCTTATTCCAACCGAAAAAAAACGTATGCAGTGTTTTTATTAGCAAAAACATAATGAAACATAACGACACCTCGTTTTTTCGATTTGCTTGAACATCTTGTTCTAAACTAGAACTTGTACAATTAGTGAGAGATATATATTATTAGCGATCTGAGTAGCGATGTCTTTTTTTTGCAGCGAGAGAGTACGAAAAATTGTACAAATTTTAGGTTAAAACAAAACGTTCACGCAATTCGAAAAAAACTGATGTCGTTGTGTTTCATCATGTTTTCGCTAATAAAAAACACTGCATTACTTGAAACCCGAACTTCTTCTCGTATAAACTACCTTTTATTGCCTTTCTGGAGTGTCTTTTCAGGCAAGTTTTCCATTTCCGCGGGCTAATGTGTCCTTTTCGGACGCATTTCAAAGCCCCTGATGTCAAGAAGTATCAATGAAATCTGTTCCCCTGTACCCTCTGATAGTATTAATGAAAATGGCAGCGGAAACCATTCATGATGCTGACTCGCACAACAAAGAAATTATCCGACTTTTAACAACCCTTCTCTTCGATGGAAAAGCAAAAAAGAACGGCACGAGAACACATGCCTAGTGGTGTAACAGCAAAGATGAAAAATGTTCCGCACCTGTATCCAGTGTCTGTGTAGCGAACATTCATCCCTTCCCAAAAGACAGCTCTCTCCTCTTCCTCTGAAACCGTTTCCATCAAATATCTCCCCCAGCTGGTACGTCTCTAGGTTACGCCACTTCGCAACACAACCACATATCTGCAAGAAAAATAGATAGCAACAAAGACCGAATACAAAGTAAACATCTATAGAAATAAGCATTTTCTTTTTACAAACGTTTATATTATACCACTAAGCAACCGGATGCATTATATGAAAACCACGTCATGGAATGAATCTTTTGGTAAATTTGTGCTGAGTTAAACGCATTGGATTGAGAATCCAGTAGACGATACACTTAGATCTGTGTCTTGCCTTGTTGATGCGTCTTAAACCGAAGTGGATCATGCCGATCCGTCCGTGAAATCATCCTGATCTCTGTTGAAGCGCGCCAAAAACTCATTCTTAACAACGCATCAACAAGGCAAGACACAGAGCTAAGTGTATAATCTTTTGGTCTTTTTCAAAATATCGACATTTTTTTCTTTCATGAAGAAGACAATTTCAACTTTATTCTTCTTCGATAGAGAAAAAACTCAAAATCAAGAACCAAAAAAATTTGGCGTTTAACAAGGCGCACTACGAACACCGAACACTAACTCACTAACGCGTCGCGGAACGCACTAACGCGTCGCGGCCCTAAAACACGGCCTCAACTTAAAAACGGCTTGGCTCAATTAATTAGTATTCTTTTTTCTTTCTCTTTTTTTGTTTTTTCTCTCTTTTTTCTTACTTGTTCTCTTACTTTCTTTGTGAAAAGTTGGCTTTAATCTACTTTAGCCATCCAAAGATTTTTTCCTCAGAAAGAGATTCTATTCATGAAAACTCCCTTCCCGCCTTTCTCCTTAGGGCCCCCCTTCCCCCTCCCCCCCCCCCTAGGGCCCCTACCCTTTGCTTAGGTATGGCCCTCTTCCTCCCCCTTTCCCCCTTTAGGGCCCCCCCTCCCTTTCCTGCTTAGGTAAACCCCCCTCCCCCTCCCCCTTTCCTTTTCCCAAAATTTATAAAGATAATTTAAAAAGAAAGAAAAAAAGAAAGAAAGAGAACAAGAAAGAAAAAAATTGAGCCGGTCCGTTTTTAAGTTGAGGCCGTGTTTTAGGGCCGCGACGCGTTAAAGTTCGGTGTTCGTAGTGGCGCCTTGTTAAAGGCCAAAAAATTTTGCATGGCCCCTCTACCTTAATATCTTTCGCAATGCCATCGACCGGATGCGACCTGCAGTTAAGCAGGAATCCCGTGCATTCACCGTCTGCCTCTCCCTGTAGATCCGTGCAGAAGACGGCGGGCTGCCACGCCCCCTGAATTAGAATCACAGGTTTAGTGCCGCCCAAAAAAAGATACAAATATCGACAAAACATTTATTTCTAATCAAATATCGGATAAAATGAACCAAATATTGAGAAAAAGAACTCACCGAAAGGAAATATATACATTTTATCGATTTAGAAACTTTTCCAACAAAGTGTGGTCTCCCGTAATCCAGGGTGTTTCTTAGCACCCGCACAACTTTTTTCAAGCGCATAGATTTTTAAAATTTAAGGGTTCAACTTTCAATTTTTCCTATGATTTGGACTTTCCCTACGAAAAAACCGAGAAAAGATTTTTCCAAGCGCCTAGATTTCAATGTTTTTCGGTGTTTTTGGAGAGCGCATAGATTTTTTGTACCCGCGGTGCGGGTCAGAGACACAGTCGGCCGTATTCTTTCAGAAACAGTAGCTTTTCGAGAACAGAAACATATAAATACCGAGTATCAAATTATTATTTCTTAACCCCTGTTTCAGCACAGCCCGAAGTTTATGTAGCAACAACTGCCCATATCACAGGAACAGGACGAAAGTCTTACAAAAAATATTTTTAGAAGCTCGAGGATCGAACTTGCAACCTTGCGTTTATCCACAAAGCAACCATTTATATAACTCACTTGGGCGCATTAGAGTCCATTTTGAACAAAATTACATAACGGAGAGTTGAGAGAAAAAGTTATGTTCGCTTCCAAAAACTTCGCTAAAAGCCTAATATTGGAAGACTTGAGCTGGTTCTTTCTTCTCTGTGACCGAGACTGACTAACATCGAGATAGATCAATGGAACTTCACTTTTTACAGGTAGCTCTTGCCGAGATCTCGGCGCCTTAAAAACAATTTTTTTCATTTTAGAAATGAAATATTACATTTTGATTACCGATTACTTTAATATAAAAAAACATCATTTAGTTTAATACTGTTAACTCCAATGTGTTAAAAATTTAACTTTTATGAGCTTTTTCTTCATTTTCTCTTTTTAAAAAACTTGATTTCTGAGAGTAAAAACATTGTCTTTCCTCTAGGCATAACTTTTATGAGCATAGTAAATCCTCTTACTAAAAAAACTGGTCCACTGACCTTCAGACAGTCGTCTACATGACGTGCCACATACTTCGCGTCATAACACTCAGAGCATAAGGAACACCGCACCTTTATCTACAAACAAGTATGTTTTTAACTCATTGTGTCAAGCCGGAAAACTGTCTTTCACTTGCTTTACTTTTCCCCTCAAGTTCGCTCTTGTTTCGTCCTCTCCTACCTTGTTTCCCCTTTTTCTATCACTTCCTTTGCTCTACTTATTTCGTCTTATTATTCATAAAACTTCTCTCGCTCAGAACTCAATCCTCCAATCTCTAAAAATTCTTTTTCAGTCCCTCATGTACTGTACTACCAGCGTTTTTCTCAAACCCTGAAAGCAGGTAGAAATTAAACATTATTCAGAAAAAGCTAGTGATACTTTCCTTTCTTTCTCCGTTTCTCTTCAAAGCGTGGTTATTTGAAAAGTAGTATTTTCGATCTATTCGCTCGATTGCGCGGGTCGTAAGAAGCGAACTGCCCCCACTCTCCTTTGCACTATTTTTTTGGTACTCAAGAATACAGAAATACTTTTACAATAAAATATCAAGAAACCTCATTTGCGTCCGCATCATGCAATTGATTATTATCTTCCAGGCACTGAAACAGATTAGTCTTTTGTAAGTAATGTTAACTTTCTGAATTGAATTCTATAAGAATAAGATCGCCTCGTCTTTTCACTCCGAAACTGTTATCATAAAATGCACGATTGGTTGTCATCTTGGCCAGGCGTCCCTGCCTTCAAACTATAACCTGAGAACTCGGAGTTTTATGAACACTTGCTGGGTTTAAATTGAATTTGTTGATCTTATGAGCATTGTCAGAAGATGAAACAAGAGATAATTAAAAAGAATCCTAGATTTAGAGTTTAAAAAAGTGAAAAAGCTAACCTGCAAATACCTGATAAAGTAGACCGTCCACAGACGAAGTTTATCCAAGTCATTGAAAGAACTTTTGCAGCCAGGTTTCATGAATTCATATGCATCTTCTGCGCGTTTCTGATAAAAAATAGAGACTTGAAATGGAATGATGAGCGATTCTCCATGAGATAACATCTTCCTAAACTAGTAAACAACCACTCACTTGAGAAACGAATAAGAAAGAGATAGAAAAGGAAGAGATAGAGAAACACAAACAATGATAATTTTGGAGACTCGTGCCATCCAACTCGCCCGAAGCTAGAACGAGTCATACTTTTTCTTTTCTTAAATGCAGGTGAGCTACTATGCACATCCACCCCTTTTCTCTTTCTTTGTTCGGTGTGAGAGTTGTGAGCTTACAATAATAGGACACCCATCTGGACTGTTCGAGTTGGAGGGAAGGGGGGCGCTAGAATAATTAGAAGCGAGCGACTCTTCGCAGTCTTCAGCCCTTGAAGTTCCTAATCTTCCCCCCTCTCTAGTATTTAATTCGATCTCGCTTCTCATTATTCGAAACCTCTTTTCCGTTCTAAGAAATGTGAAGAAAAAATTTATAATTCATACGAATGCACTCTCAGGACATATATAATACTACCTCGAATCAGCTTTTAAGTGCATGTTTTCCTTTGAAATGGAAGGTCACAAAGAAAATCACATCTGAACAATTAAAATGGGTGTTAATTACGAGAAAAAAACCAGAAGATGAATTTTTTCATAGCTTCATATTTCACATATGAATTTCTCACCTTCGCGAAGCCTTCAGGCACTGAGAATCTTTGATGGAAATCCGCTTTTAGTAGACGGAAGACGTGATTCTGAGACAGAAAAGAAGAGCCTCACTTCAAAACATTTCAAACGCAAGTTCAACTGTTTTTTCGTCATTTTGTCAATAACTGACTTCTTCCCTTTTTCTCTCCCTTTCTCTTTCTCCCTTTCTTTTTCTCTTTCTATTCCCCGTCTCTCTCTCTCTCTCTCTCTCTCTCTCTCGCTCGCTCTCTCTGGTCACTCAGAAGTAACCAGGGAATTCTTGTGAAAAAGCCGTTAGACTGCAAAACTCGAAATTCTCGAGAAATTTAGAAACTTCAAGCCTTCGTATGTAATAAACCACAATTGACCAAAAAACGTATTTTTGCCATCAGTAAAATGAATTCAGTTTTAAAAAATTTTGTTAGAGTCTCAGAGCAACAAAAAAAATCCTAGCTGCTACTGACCCGCGTGAAACGCAATCCGCACTCATCGGAACAGTATTTGCTGTTGATTCGCGCGACCCTTGGACACGGCTCACATGCACAAAGCACCGCTTCTTTCTCCACTGGCGCCTGATATCATGGTGGGTCTTACAAGGGACTTCCCTTCCTTCCAGATAATCAAACCCAACCTTTTTTTAGGATTGGGTGCACCCACTTATGAATACACATATCATCCATCATCTGACCATTTGAATAAAATTATTGACTTGCCAACGAATTGGCAAGTCAATAATTTTATTAAGTCGTTTCAGGCTTCTAGAGTTCTCAACTCTCCTTCCATCAGAATTCTATAAAGAAGAAAAAATTAGTAAAGAAAAGTCCGGGCGTGGCTTATCAGTAATGTGCACGATTTTAGTACAAAGGGTTCCAAGTTCAACGATTTTAGTGCTAGGGTTCTAAGCTCAACGATTTTAGTGCTAGGGTCCTAAGTTCAACGATTTTAGTGCTAGGCTCCTGAGTTCAACGATTTTAGTGCTAGGGTCCTAAGTTCAACGATTTTAGTGCTAGGCTCCTAAGTTCAACGATTTTAGTGCAAAGGGTCCTAAGTTCAACGATTTTAGTGCTAGGGTCCTAAGTTCAACGATTTTAGTGCTAGGGTCCTAAGTTCAACGATTTTAGTGCAAAGGGTCCTAAGTTCAACGATTTTAGTGCAAAGGGTCCCAAGTTCCAACCCCCCTGGAGAGAACCTTCCAAACCAAGGGGGTTTGACCAATGTTGGTCGTGCTCTTGCAAGAACTTGACTCTCCTCACTGCAGCTAAACACACTAGCAGTGACCCAGGGACCGGCCGCTGATTATACCAAGTTGGATCTGCTCAGGATAACCGCCAGGAGTTGAATGGTCATGTAAGACTCGCTGTCGGGGGGTCTCTGTTTTTTTCAAATCACAAGGGGGGATTCTTATGTGAAAAGAAAACAAATTTTTTCGAGAAAGTCTACTTTGAAAACCATAGGGGGACCCGAGAAACGAACCTGCAACAACAAAAAGGCAGGTTAATTTTGCAAAACTTTTTTTTCTCAAACCGCGGGTCTCTGTTTCAAAAACCTCAAGCTTTTTCATTACTAGTCCCACTTCACCTTTGTTAATAACTGTTTTAGATGTTAAAAAATAGGAAGTGGCTTAAGTTCCCCAACTCTCGACCTTATGAAAGGATGTTTGATTACTGTAAGTTTCTGACATCTGCAGTCTTGAGGAGTCCACTGTTTGGGTTCTTCTCTTCAGTCTTCTTCTCCTCAGTTCCCTTCATGTGCGCCAGGTACATGATACGGGCATGTTTTGCACGCATAACTGCATAATTTACTGACTGACATGGAAAAAAACAGATGTTTTTAACTTAACCCTCACTTCAGTCAGGAGTTAAATATCCAACGGACCAGATATGTTGAGGCAAACATGTTTGCGCCGAAAATGATCTACTATCTATTTTACTTTTCTTCTACTTCTCTTTCAACTCTTTTCTCATTCCTTTTTCAACTCGCTCGGCGCGTAGAAAAATTTATTTAGACCGGAATCATTTAACGCCTGACTTCAGCCAATCCTGTAAAGACTCCTTTTTGGAATACTCCTGTTATTTCACTTAGAAGTATAGCTGTTGTTGTTTTCGTTTGCCCATAGGTCCTGTCGAAGGGAGTCCTTTGGGATAGGTTGGTGAGGATCCTTTTGAGTCCAGAGAAATTTTCTCCATCTACACTAGCACCGCAGTCGGCGATTCTCTTCGTTGTTGTTGTTGTTGCCGGTTGTAGCCGTCATCGAAGAGCGAGGCCCACGTGATATGTTTCTTTTCGCTTCGTCTTTCGTTGTGTATAAGTCGTCAATTTTTTTTAAATAGACATCTTCAAGAAGTTTGCCACTTCTCGTGGTTTCTCCCATAAGTCGGTGAGTGAGAGTGTCGTGGGGTCGCCAATGCAATCGAACAGGTGTGCGACGTCATGAGGTGTGGATGAGCATGTTGGGCAGACGTCTGGGATGGACTCATCGATACGTTGTAGATACGAGTTTGTGAATCTGCTGAATCCGGATCGAAGCTGGGAGAGTGTACATCTTGTGCTGCGGGGAAGGTCATATTCTTCCACGTTGATGTCGGGCGGGGGTCTACCTCCGAGAATGACGGCGCCTTTCATTGATTGAAGTTCGCTAGAGACCATCATAGTGTGTATGGCGTTTGCGACGAGTTTCCCGTTGAGAGGGTCTGTTGCTATGGAGGCTGCGGACTCGACCGTGTGCTTGCAACTCATGATGAGGTCGTTTTTCATGGTGCGTGATGGAGCATGACTTTCCAAGAGGCTGTGATGGTTGTGAGCTGGATCCATTGTTCTGGCGAGGTATTGAGCGGAGAGCATGTGAAGGTGTGACTTAGTGCGCATGACCTTGGATTCTCTGTGTAAGTGATCGGTGTCTGCCATCTGATGATTGCCCGTGACTACGCGGAGACCGGCATTCTGGGCGCGTTGGATCCTCTCGAGGGCCGAAGCGGATAAGAAAGTGGACCATGCGGGGGCGGCGTAACTGTAGATTGCTTGCGAGATAGCTTTGAAGGTTGTCCGTAAGGATTCCTTCTGGTTGTCCCAGGTGCTACCGGCGAGGGCCTTCAGGACGTTGTTTCTCTGTGTCATGCGGACTGTGATGTCTCTGGCGTGGTGGCTGAACGTGAACATGGTGTCGAAAGTTACGCCGAGGATCTTTGCGAGCTTGACTGTTGGGACGGTGGTTCCTCCGATGGATACGTCCAGGACCGTGTTGTATTCTTTGCTGAAAGGCGTGAGGAGCATGAGTTGACTTTTGGCCGGAGAGATGGTGAGGGAGCGATTGTTCAAGAAGCTTTCGATCCCAGGTATTGCCATACGTACGTACTCCGAGGCGGTGTTGATGTTCGAGTTGGAGGCCCATATGGTAATATCGTCTGCGTAAGTTATTACGTTGGTGTGAGCGCTATCGGATGGGAGGTCGCGTAGATAGAGGTTGAACAGCGTGGGCGAGAGGGCGCTGCCTTGTGGGACTCCGTTTCTGATCAGCCGGGAGCTCGAAAAGGTGTTGCGGAAGAGTGTGTGTCCTGTGCGTCCTCTCAGATACGAAGAGAGCCATTTCTTGATGTAGTTGGGCACGCTTGTGGTCATGAGGAGGTCGATAAGCTTGGTGATGTCGATGCTGTCGAAGGCTTTGGACATGTCGATCGCCATAAGGACTGTGCGCTTCGCTGGTCTTTTCTCATTGAAACCGTCTGCGATGTTCTTAGTGAGCTTCAGGAGTGCCGAAGTGGTTGAGCGGCCCGCCGTGAATCCGTGTTGGTGTTCCGCCGGTGGTATATGGGACTGGATAGTGTTGAGGAGTAGGCGTTCAATCACTTTTGCGACGGGGGAGAGAAGAGAGATCGGGCGGTATCTTGAGCTGACGGTGGCTTGCTTCCCCGGCTTCAGGAGAGGGATGATGATCGAGGACTTCCATATCGCGATTCTCTTCGTGATACCCATTCGTTAACCGGAGAAGAGCAAGAGGCTATTTTACTGGCGCCTCGACTCGCCATTACAAAGTATAAGGGAGTATCGGCTGATGTTTTATCCGGTGGTATGCCCAGGCCAGTCCGGCATCGCCCTGCTTTGACGAACTACAGGTATCGCCCTGCTTTGACGAACTACAGGCACCGCCCTGCTTTATACTATCCAATTTTGGTCCGCGACGGCAAGCCCGCTTTCTCCAATGCACTTGTGCAAAGAGACATCCCTCTATCCGCTGCCTGAGGACGCGCTCGATACCGGTGAGGATGAACCGGTCCCTTGCGATGCTGTGAACTTAGGGCTGTAGCACCATCGAAGGCGAGAGAAGTATAGCTCGATTAAAGGGTTTGGACTGACCTGTGCCTTCTATATGATAACTGATACCCTGCTAAAGTTTGTGATGATGATTCAAAGCGCCAGTAAAATAGCCTGTCACCTTTCTCACATCAAAATGGGTCTCCTCAAAAAAATTACCAATAGCGCTTGTAAGCCTCTGAAGGATCCTCACTCTTAGAGAATCCCCTTTGACAAAACCTCCGAGCAAAATACAACTTCTCACTATGTGATACTTGGCTGATAATGATTAGCTATATGGCTTCTCAGTCGGTCATTACATTAAACTTTCAAACTTTACAAGTAAAGCTTTTTGATCTATGATATTCTCGGCTTCAAATTGTGAATCAGAAAACAGAGTAAGCAGAAAGCTTTCTCCCCCCCCCCTCCGCTCGCTGCGTGAATCAACTCACCAAAATCTTTGACTTGGACTCTTTTAATTGGAGAAGATTCTCTTTCGACTTCTCCTTCATCCTCCGTTACTTTCAAACTTTCCATTGCCGATTGCTGCAAAAACTCACTTGAGACCGACCCCACCAAAACATGGAAATGATGTCACTCATAAAAAATGAGTCTTAAAATGGAATTTATTTGTTTGAAAAATGACTTCACATTTTTAAAACTATAAATAGTCATCATATATTGAAATTTCTTTACTCTAAATTCATACGAGTTGTCTTACTAAATTTTGTGTGTATACGAATGGAAACAAATGATTGAATTCCAAAAATAAATAACTGATTAAGGCATAAAACTCTCGAGGGGATTGGAGCTTACGGTAGTCAGGAGAGAAAAGGCGAAATGACCAAGTATACAAAACCTCGTTGAAAAAAAACTCACCCTCATAATATGAGACCCATCTTTCCTCCAGCCCTTCTTCCGGCCCCTTTTACCTTTGTGAGAAGAGCTCGATGGAACAGTCACTGGTGGCGAATTGTGTGAGGAGGTTTGTGATGTGCCTGAAGTTGCCCAAACATAATCTTTTCCTCCAAAATTAAAGCTGAACTAATAATTCCAAAACAATTTCTAGAAAGAGTGTTTTAGACTAGATATAAGTAAAATATGTCTTCACTTTTCAAAAAGTCGATCTCTAAATTAGTTCGAAAGTTTTACTTTTAACTTCACAAAACCGGTTGCGGTTGATTTATGGCTTATGAGACGTTATATTTATGTAGAGGAATGTAGGTTTTTTTTTTCTTCTTTCAAGTTTAGCTGCTAAAACTCTAATACATTCAATTAGAGTTAGGGAGAGGGTCAGTAGGTAAGTCGTCTTAGAAACTGTTTTGCCAGTTGGCAGTTTACCTGTGGTTCTAGCGATCTAAAGTTTCATTTGAACCCAATTTTTTCTACTCTACTGTTTTAACAAATTTTTCTCTTTGTTTCTCTCTTTCCAAACTGTTTCTCATCACCAGAGGAAAGAGTTCTAAGAACAATAAGACTAATTCTAAAAGAATGTTTACATCGGGTGCGTGCAATGACGGAAAGATAATGCTCAACAAAAAGATGATAAGTATCAGTATCCTCCTCCTATCACCCATAATTACAGTATCCTCCTCCTATCACCCATAATTACAGTATCCTCCTCCTATCACCCATAATTACAGTATCCTCCTCCTATCACCCATAATTACACGCATAGCTTTTTTTCCGCAGTGCGGGTTATACGAATCCATTGTCTGCCAAGCTCTATTCTACCGCTAATTAAGACTATTTCTGCAACTCAGAATTTTACTTTTCACCTATCACTTTCTCTCCATTTCTTGCTGTAATACTGTTGTGAAAGTACCAAAATGGATCTTGTCATGATTATTCACCTTTGGTTTTCGCGAGAAGATCCGCCTGTACGCAGATTCTCTTCAGACACTTCCTGTGAGAAAGACCACAAGATGTTCCTTCTGTAATATTCGGGAACATAACAAGCTGTTTTTTCTTAGCCATGAAAAACGGGTAGATCGAAAAGGCAAAGCTTCGTGAAGAGACCGAGTGCTTGTGATGACCAATAGAGAATTCGTATCACTAGCTTTTTTGGAAAGCGTATTAGATTTAACCCACATTCGGGGTTTTTTAGTGTGCAAGAAAAAGGTACAGACGCCCACCGAAGGCGAAAAAAAATTTCGCATAAAGGTTATGATGAAAAACCAAAAACCCGCGAAAAAAATTTTTGTTTCACATAAGGGTTCTTATGATTTGGATTTTGGAAAATGATTTGGAAAAACAGAGGCCCGCCGACAGAAGGTCTGACATGACTATTTAACCCCTGCTGACATGACTGTTTAACCCCTACTGACATGACTGTTTAACCCCTACTGACACGACTATTTAACCCCAGCTGACATGACTATTTAACCCCTGCTGACACGACTATTTAACCCCTGCACACATCGCGGGTGAGAGAAACACCCTGAAACATATAAAAATTAACCTGTATTTCTCAGTGCCAGTGATAATATCCATGGAACGTAGATGAGTTCCCATTGGGTTCAAAACACAAGCAATTCACTTTTCACCTTTCAAATAATTATAAAGTTTCCAAAAATCATGTTTTGATTGTCAGAATTAATGAGGTTAAGACTGTAAGAGCTTATGAAGGAGAAACATGGAATGTTATTGAATACTACTCAGATGTCCATATGAATACCCTGAGGCCGTATGCATGGAGTAATCCAAAAGTATTATGAGCTTGGATTATCAGCTATCCAACTTTATTTGAATAATCCGGCATGCATGGAAGCTATAATACTTTTGGATTACTGATAATCCGACAAAACCAGTAACCCTACTCCGGAGCTAGTTTATTGAATAATCCAAAAAGATAATCGAAAGATAATTATAGTGTTTAGAGCGCATTGAGTATTCGACAGTTATAGTGTTTATAGTGCATTTTGATGCAAACGCTTGTCTTTCCGCGTCCTTTTTGACAATAAGTCATAACTCACCAAACTCGTGAAATTTCTCCCGGTCGCCCGCCTAACCTCCGAAATTTTTTAAAAACTCAACTCAAGTTACTGAAAACCTATTTACCGCGTCTGTGTGATGCTTAAAAAACGCCCATGTAATTCTGAATTTGATTTTCGCGTGGTTGATTAACGCATTATTGAGCTGTTCAAAACTTTTTATCAACCGCCAAAAAAAATGAGAAAAAACTTTTTTGAGCCAGAAAAGAAACGGAGAAAAAAAATTTTTTCATCGACCCCTCTCCCTCCCCCTTTCCCTTCATTTCGGGTCGCCCGGTCGCCCGCCTCAAAATAGTTTTTTCTACACATCCTGGTGAGCTATGATCCAAGTTTAAGTAATCTGACATCCATGCATACCGATTTCCATAATCCAAAATTTTTTAAAAAAATTTTGGATTTTGTAATCCTTGGATTATAATAATCCAGATTATTATAAACTGTTTTCCATGCATACGGCCTCTGGTCTTTATGATAAGAGAAGTCACCAACTTCGTGAGGACGTACAATGGCTGCATCTTCCGCAGTCGGTCGTCTGGAAGCAGCCGATGCAGTTTCCGCATCGAGGAGTCGCAGCTGCAAATTCTCACGAATATGTGAAAGCAAAGAAAGGATAGGGCCGTGTCTTAACCAAAAACAGGCACTTATCATTTTCAGCTATCGGACATATGTTTTGAATTCCGAAAGGGTGTGTGTTCCTATCTAAAAGACCTATTATCACATGAAAACTACTTTTATCTCACCTGTCCCTCGCTCTCTTTCTGAAACTTCTATCTATTGTCACGACTCACCAGGAGGTGTTAAAAAATTTTGGGAGAATGAACGGGAGACCGGAGAAGGGGGAGGTAAGAGAGGAATTCAACAAAATTTTCAGTTCATTTTCGGGAGTCAATTGACCTGTTATTTCGCATATTATGGCCAGAGTTTAGCATTCTGTTCACTCACGAACATTTTTTTTAAAGATCAACTTTTGTTATATTTTCTTGACCTTCGAAACCTTTCTGACCACTACGCTTTAAACTCCGACTGATCTCTGTTTGAATGCCAGGGTAGACCCTTATATTTACTTTTATGGGATCAACTGCAATAGATTGGGTGACAGTTATATGTTGTAACTTTTTTTATGAAGTAAAACAGGAATGAAGAATGAATGAATGAATGAACGGATGAATGAACTCGCCACAGGCACGTCTCTTTCCACACCTATTCCCGCACACCCGTGACTTTTCAGAAAGCACTATGAGACAACGGGTTTTTTTAAACCCTGGTTCTTTCATCTCCGCTGACCCAATCTACAATCGTGAGGAGACTGACAGGCAAGAGTACGCGGCACAACCTCCTGCTGCTTCATTTCCGCCACCACAGACGCGAGAGTCGCCGTGAGCTCTTTCCGGGATTGAGACTGCAACCATAGTAATAGAACTGAAGAGAAGATATACAGACATTGAACAATCATTTTTTTGCGGCCAAGACTGACTCTGAAGATTAAATCACTCCTCATCATTCTAGTTTTTTTTATTATTTTTTCTTTTCATTTATTCATCCTTGTAGGGTATATTCAGAGAAATAAAATACGAATACATGTACAATAAAGTATAAACTTGGTTTTTATGGGAATAAACGAATTCATATAATTTCAGGAAAATTAATCTCAGTGGCAGTGTTTCTATTGAATTTAAATCACAAGATTAGGTAAACTAATATTGATTGGAAGTTCTCTAATGTTGTTGATGAAGAATTCAGAGGAAGGGTTCCTAACTAAGTTGTATGGTAACAAATTCCACACGGATAATGATCTAGAGGCACAAGTGGAGTACTGAGAAGACTTGATGGTATAAGGCAGTGCAATTCTGAAACTATTTGAATTACGAAGGGCAATTGAAAGAGGAGCCATCAAATATAGTTGAGATGAATCAAATTCAGAAGATGAGTGAACTTTTTTGTGGATGAATGCTAAGTCTGCAATCATTCGTCTGTATTCAAAGGGTTTCTAGACCGAGCATTCTAATCCTTGAAAGACAAACCATTTCGGGATAGAATTCTTCTAGTTCAATTTCGCTGAACATGTTCAATATCTCTAATTAAACCTAACGCCGTTGGAGACCATACTCGTGAGGCGTAATAGCTCGACTCCAATGATCGATCGTTCGTTCTAGAATCTTTTTTAAACAAGCAGGTGACTTCAAAATTCATCAACGCCGCAATATATCTCAAATAAACTCGTAACTTGCTTTTAATCTCTGACTGTGAAAGTCAGGACTGACTTTGAGATAACGCTGAGTGAATACAAGTTGTAGGGTGGGTTCCTTGCTGATACACGGCGGGCAGTAGTACGTCTCGATGTGACGAGTCATGGTAGTGCTCAGCTGAAACATCGATTTCAGTTTTGATACTGATGAACCTGGCTAAAACTCTAACCTTACAAGTGCATACTACCTGGGACGACCGGTGAAGAATAGCCGGGTGAGAATAATGAAAGTGACATTGACAGTGATGCAGTGTTTTTATTTGCGAAAACATAATGAAACATAACGACATCCCGTTTTTTTTTCCATGTTATGTTAACAACTAAAATTTGTATAAATAATTGTCTCAAATGGAATAGCCCTTCAAATGCGCATGGTGTACGGTATTTCTTTTCTTTTTGTCATCACTCTCAAAATTTTTCTCGCGTACAATTTTCAATAACTTCCCTTTAGTTGTTAACATAACATTTTAGTTGTTAACATAACATGGAAAAAAAAACGGGATGTCGTTATGTTTCATTATGTTTTTCGCAAATAAAAACACTGCATGATACTCTAACGCCCAGGGCGAATGAAATCTATGTGTAAGTCCATGTGCTATCCAGAGAAGCTAGTGATCTAATCATCTGTTTGTATGGTATTCTCTATTTTTCATCGCTTGTTCACGGTAACGGGTATTAAAACACAGCATGGTGACATTGTCTATTTGCCAAACTAGAGAGATTCTCAAAGCCTCATTCAGCTGAATGCATGTTGTTGTTGTCTTGCACATAGGTCCTGTCGAGGGGAGTCCTTTTGGGATAGGTTGGTGGTGAGGATCCTTTTGAGTCCGGAGATATTTTCTCCGTCTACACTCGCACCGCAGTCGGCGATCCTCTTGGCGAGACCCATTCGTTAACCGGAGAAGGGCAAGAGGTTATTTTGCTGGCGCCTCGACTCGCCATTGAAAAGTATAGCGGAGTATCGGCTGATGTTTTGTCCGGTGGCATGCCCAGGCCGGTCCGGCATCGCTTTCCTTTGACGAGCTATACTACCCAGTTTTGGTCAACGGCGGGATTTCTCCCGCTACCTCCCAGCACGAAATCTTCGTAGGGAGGCGTCCCTCTATCCGCCACCTGAGGTCGCGCTCGATTCTGGACTGGATGATCCGGCTCCATCCGTGACAGGCTCTTAAGGCTGTAGAGTCACGAATGGCCACTGTTGCCAGTGTGTTTCGAGAATAGCGGAGAGATTCTCAAAGCCTCATTCAGCTGAATGCATCGATACATTCAGGATATTCCGATACCGTACTCAGATCAGAACCCCAATCTCACTTACATACCGGGCGAGTGAGATTGGGGCGCTGATCAGAGTTCGGTATCGGAATAGCACACACCCTCCACTCCCAATAACATCAGTGGCCTTACTCCATACTATCATCATCTATTCAAGTTGAGACAAGACCCCAACCCACGTAGTTTTGCCTCAATTGGGAAAGATGGCCGCCATTGTATGATCGGAAACGCCTATTAAACCGTAACCTGCATGCAGTCCGTATGGTACCAGCCATCGCAGCGGTCGCATTCGATCATGAGTCCTTTTGTACTGGAAGACTGGCAGATACAGTACAGTTTTCCGTCCTCACTCTTCTCCCTTTCATATGAGCCCTCAACATTTTACTAGTGAATTCTGGAGGAATCTAAAGGCCGCCCAGAATCGGACCCCTTTTCTAACAGAGACGCACTGGCACCTATGGTCCAACAATTAGTTTTAGTAACCGAAAAAAAATTTTCAGAATTTTCCAGATGATTTTTCAGAATTTTCCAGATGATTTGAAAACAGAGGTTCTTAAGGGTCAAAACAGTGGAACACCGACTAATCGTTGAAAATTATCGTTTAAACCTTGAACATTGGAGGGAATCTTGAGCGAATCGGTTCAAGGTTTTATTCGGGCGGTCAATCTGCAGAACGAATTTTCTCGCATCAAAGTGAAAAGATGTCGAAAGCGATGGATAACTGCATGTTTAGCTCTTCAGTGTTCGTAAATGCTACCAGATCTGAGAGAAAGTTCTATGATAAAACTTTTTCGCATATTTCTTGAGAACAAAACTGAAATACTTTAACCTATTGAGAAACCGGTCACGTAGAGATTCAATTCTAACGCCAAAAAATTTAAGCTTCGCCGGAAAACGGGCATTAGATATTGCATTGAACCCGGTTGGGATATTAGCTTATAATCTTGTTTCTGAACGTTGCATGAAGGACTGACTTCTTTCGGCAAATCTTCTATCTTTTTCTTCGAAGGCCTTCCTTTCTTCTTCTTTGGCAATGACTTGCTTTCCTTGAAATATTTTTTTCCTAATTACTCTCAACAAAAAGGTCGGTTTCGACAACAATGAAATATTTTCTGCTTCTGAATAATCTGGGCCACAACTCTAATGAGTTGCCATCCAAAAATGTTTTTTGACAACAGCAGTCGACATATAATTTCAGTGAAAATGTTTTACTAAGATGTTTTATCGCCCTTGCTGTTGTTGTTGCCGGCAAGCAGCCCGCATCGAAGACGTTTGGTTATGAACACTCTCTTTAATGAGAGAGATTCTCGTGTTCTTCGGACGAGATGCGTCCGGAGAAGGGTTTTGATGTCCTTTGCAGTCCTGAGACTGTCATGCTGCACCTTGTGAAGGCGGACATCGTTGTAGCAACCTGTTCATGTTATAGGCCTTGTGAGTGGGTGGTCAATCCGGCCTAGCATCGTTTTGGGTGGGAGTAGAGACGTCTCGCCTGTCGTTGACCGGAGATAGGCAAGAGGCTCTTTGACTGGCGCCTCGACTCGCTATTGATAAGTATAGCGGAGTATCGGCTGATGTTTTGTCCGGTGGCTTGCACAGGCCGCTCCGGCATCGCCCTCCTTTGGAGAGCTATACTACCAGTTTTGGTTCATGGCGGGATTTCTCCCGCTACCTCCCAGCACGAATTCTTCGTAGGGAAGTGTCCCTCTATCCGCCACCTGAGGTCGCGCTCGGTTCCGGACTGGATGATCCGGCTCCATCCGTGATAGGCTCTTAAGTCTGTAGAGTCACGAATGACCACTGTTGCCAGTTTGTTTCGAGGTTTATCGCCCTATTGTTAGATGCTGACCATAATGAAATTCCTCTTTTATGCTACGAATAAAGCTGAACTCTCTGTATTAAAAATTTGTTTTCTTTGCGATTCTCTGTATCAACTGTTTTCTCTTTTTCAAACCCAATGTATCTCTTCATTGAATGTTTAAATCTGTCCTAAAGCCCTCACACTGCCAGTGGTTAGGAACAGGGTGGGCTTGACCACACGAAAAAACGAAAGTAGGGCAACGATTTCACTAGATGTTGGAATAAACTCTAACCTCACTATCGCTCTCTGATTCTTCATCATTATCATCATTTTTGGGAGAGTTTTCTGCAGATGAGGGCTTTCCACTCGCGTCGTCTCTACAATATCTGATAAATTTTCACCGCTAAAAAAGCAACGATAAATTCATTAACTTTGGAACGCATTGATTTACTAACCAAGTTTATTTCTTCTAAAAACTTTCTTTGCTCTTATACGAACGAACAGCTTTTTGTAGAGAATAGGATTTTTAATACTAGGTAATTTTTTTGCTATTTCGCTCTACGTTTCATTAGACGAGATACGTGAGAGTTGAACGAATTTATCCCAGTTGTAGAAAGGTTTTTCGATAAAACTCGGAGCAAAATAAATCTACCGGCAAAATCAAAACACTGAGATGGATCTTCAATCACGAATAGACAAAAAAGCTTATTGCGGTGATCCAAAGGTTATCAAATGTAGAATTTAAGAAAAAAAGGTGGTAATCGTTGACAACATATTGAACTAACAGTTTTGGAACGTCCATGGTGAGCTGCTTCTTCAATATATTCTATGCGTCAACAGAAATTCCCGTAAAGAACTATGGTAATAACGAAAAGGATGAAAAAGAACAGTGTTTTGAAGAGCAAATGACAAAAGAAGGTGAGGGCATCACAAAATTGTAGCAACTTTGATGTTAATTGTATATTGCACCGCACACTTCTACATATTGGTTCAGTTCCCAAGCTGTTTGACCTTGTTAGCGTAACCTTTACCCAAGCCCAAGCAAAATAACAGAACAGTAAAACTTTTTTTTTTAAAGCTGGATCATAGCAGAGAAGAAGTCTGAAAAACAGAATGTAAACTGCTTACACAAGAAAACCTAAAGTGAGTAATACCCTCACCTTCTTTTGTCATCTGTCTTCCAAGTTAACTTGCAACACCCCCCGTCAGACGACGACTTTCGATAGACTAGGCCAGCCCGCAAAATTTTGATAAGGATGCGCAGGCACGCACGCGAGACGCACTCGATCACGCGAGACGCAGTCGCGCACGTAAGACGCACTCTGGTACTCTTTCGAGGGTCAGAGAATTCATGTCAATTCATGTATGCTCTACTCGCCTGCACTCTCTCTGGTTAGTGTGTTCTCTCTCTGTATAACTGGTCAGTGTTGTCTCTTGCTCTCTTTATCTCTCTGTCTAACTCACTACGCTTAAAGTTACATTTAACCAGCATAAAATGGTACTTGCCCAATGTGAATCTCCAAACAATGCGAATCTCCAAACAAAAAAGTGAAAAAACGGCCCTTATCGAATTTTTTTTAAAAAGCGCGCACGAGCGCTTTTTAAAAAAAAGCTCTGAAGCTCGCACGCGCAGCGTGTTTTAAAATTATTTTCAAATCCGCCGCCTTTTTAGCTACTTTAAGGCGGGACCGTTTGAAGTAATAAAAATTGCGTGCAAACTTAATTCCTCCTTCCTCTATTGTGTGACGGGGTGTGTTGCAAGTTTCGGAAAAAAACAAATTGTTGCACAGTAGCGTGCACTAGGTCGAATAAATAAAGGTATGTAATCGGAGTAGTAAAATATGTACACCTACTTTCATTTTCGATTGCAGAGCAGCGAAAGGTATCGAACCAAAATGAGTTTTCTTATAGTTTGGAGAACTTCATTGCAATAAGTCCTTGTTCCTCTGCAACATATCACAAAAATAAATTGTTTGAATTTTTTTAATTTTTTTAACTCTCACTCGGAAAGCATCTTCTATTGAACACCATGGAATTCCGAGAACTTTCTGCTTCCCTATTACTCCCTGTTTGCTTCACCTGAGATTCAGAGTTGCACTGTTTGGCATCGCTCCGAGTATTAGATATTACGTATTAGAAGCTTCCATTCGTTATCAAGTCGAACAATAGAAAGTCCATTCGTGCAGAAACTACACAGAAACAGAAAGAACTCTTTATCAGCTTCTGGACAATATCTATGTGGACGACATACTGCTCGAGTGCGACAACGCGACTGATAAGACAAGCATGTACTCAGTAGCGAAAGAAATATTCGCGAAAATCGAGACGAATCTCAGAGTTTTCGTCCAACGAGACCAATTTCGTGCAGTCAATCCCAGAAGCAGACAGGGGAGTAATAGGGAAGCAGAAGGTTCTCGGAATTCCATGGTGTTCAATGGAAGATGCTTTCCGAGTGAGAGTAAAAATGCCTTTCACAGATGGTCAGCTGACCAAGCGGAAGGTTTTACAAAAGCTTGCATCCCCTTACGACCCGATGGGTTGGTTGACTCAAATTATGTTGCCAACAAAGCTTTTTGTCCTGCAACTGTGGAGGAGAAGCTACGGTTGGGACTCTCAGTTGTCTCCAAAGGATTCGAAATAGAACTTTCTAAGCTCGAAGTAATCATCCCCGGCGCTTGTGGAGTGCAAGCCCCCACGTAACCCTTGCCGCTTTCGCCGACGCGTCAATCAAAGCAATGGGTGCCGCGTTATACGTGGTCACGGACAGAGGTGCGAATATCTTGATGGCAAGGTGTCAACTTGCGCCTTTGAAGAACACTCAAACCTTAAAGTAGATTGGAATTGAGAGCAGTCCTGCTGGCGGTTCAATTGCTGCACTTTGCTGTGAAAAGCATAAAGAAAACGCGGTCAAATCAGCTGATACAGTGCAGTGTTTACAACTACAACACCAGCAAAAAATAGCATACTATAGTTCTTTTATTTCTTTTTATTTATTTTTTCCATATTTAGAGTCAACGAATCTAATCAAAAACTTCTGAAATGTTTCAGCGAGTTCACACCTAACACGACGATAAGGTGGAACTTCCTATTCTTAGCTCGAAGTTACCCATAAATTTTTTTTTTCTGTTTTTTTTTTCATTTGAAAAAAATTATCATTTAAAGTTTCTTGTTCGACGATTTTTTTCATTCTGAAGACAGGCCCCGGGTAACCTCGAGAGACATGGAACGAAACATCATGCCTGCGTCACGCGAAGGCCCTAGACTGCTGCGGAAATTAAAGCGATCGTGTCGTCCCTCACAGAGCCTGCCCCTTCAGTGAGAACTATCCAATGCCGTTTGCGAGCCGCTGGACTCAATGGAAGGCGTCCTCTCAAGAAGCCTTTGATTAGCGAAAAAATAGCAAAACATGCCGTAAAAGTTAAGGTTAAAATATTTATTGGTCCTCCACGGAAATTATAAAAATGCTTTGAAGAGAAATATTCATAAAATTAAACGGGAATTTCGAGTATTTATTGGTATACTTGAAGCTGGTGGACTTATTCCTCGTTAATCTTTGCCTATGCTTTTTTCTATTCTGATAAGGTAACTGTGTTCTGATAGGAAATATAAGCCTCATCTCAACTAGATATGTCTTATTTAGAGTGTTAAATTAGCATGATTCTTGCGACGCATGTTTCCGACAGAAAGAAATCGCTGGTGAACACACGAAAATCAAGAAATCCTTGAATTGTTTTCTTTCTCCCCTGGAACAGTTCTAGTTCCAAAAACTAAGGCATTGCAGCCTCACGTAATGGTTTTTTTCTTCAAAAACTAGCGAAGGACCATTCATTCCATCATTATGAAACCGTTCCAAAACATGTTTTTTGGTTTGCATCTGAACTTTTTCAGCTGGATTGTATCCCTTTTTTGATGAAGTCAGATATTCAAAATTTTCATACTAATTGTTTTTATAGAGACTATGATTTTGAAACAATTGAATAGATTTTCAAAGAACATTATAGATAGCCTACTATTACTTAAACTTTTTTGCAGAAAATTGAGCAAAACCAAACAAGGAAATCAGAGAATTGAAAAGGGATAATACCCAAGGGATAACTTTGTATTCTGAAATTTCCGCAATGAGACAAACAGAGAGACATAGAGAGAAGGAGAGAGAGACAGAAATAGAAAAGAAGGGAGAGAGCTTGAGCAAGAAGGAGAGAAATAGAGAGAGAGAGCGAGAGAGAAAGAGAATAATATATTCAGAGGCTTGTCAAGGGTAACTGAGAACAAGTAAGCAAGCTCGGGGTTTGTCCACAAGCTAAGGCTAGCTGGTGAATCATCAGGAAAGAATCAGCGTAAAAACGAGTTTGGGATTACGCAGAACATCTTCATCTTTCCCTCATTGTCTATTCACTCTTACACTTTGATCATCTCATATTCGCCCCTTGCTGCTTTTCTTTCTTTGATCTCGTCGAAAAAGTTTACATAGACAAATCCATACAAGGATTGAGAAAGGAGAGAGAAGAGAGTAGGAGGAAAGAGCAGAAATAGGAGGATTTGATAAGAGAAAGAAAGAGAGGGAGACAAAAGAGAGGAGAAGAGAGTTCGACATTACGAGAAAAAAAGAATGATATGAAGCTCAGAAAGTTATCCCCATAAGTTAAAGAGCGATCCCCTATTCTTCATTCAATTGAGAATCATTTTGATCGATTGAATCATTACGAAACACAATAAAGTTGCGTAATATGTAATATTTGTCCAATTATTTTTGATTCATGATCAATTTAAACCATGAAACGTCATGATTTTTTTTAAAATGTATTTTTCCATTTCTAATGCAAAAGTGAAAACAAACAAGGTTGGCACGGAATTTCGACCACCTGCGTTTGCTATGAAGTTCTAAAATGACCCTATAGAGCTTCAACATTATTTCAATCGTCCCTAAAATTCTCTCTTTTTCCACAATTTTTTTGACAAATGCATGTGATCCTTGCATGCCAGAGGGTCAAAATTGATATAAAAAATTCTGACATTAGGTCTAAAGTTATCACAGCGGTATGCATCATATCATTTTCCCGTTTCCTTGTTTAAAAAAGATGATCAAACAAAGAAAATTTACAAAAAGAGTGTCAAATAGCTTTACGAAAAAGTCGCTGTGTTTTATGACTACTTCGTACAACCTAAAGCCGTGAATAAGTAGTTACTCTGTATAACAATGAGCTTTGAAATATGAGACTTCGTACATGTTAGAATAATTGAGCTTACAGAAGGAGCCAAATGATTCAAAAATATAACTAAATCAAAATTTATTATCGCTGAACAGTTCATTTAGTTTTTTTTGTAGAATTTCCTGTGTATATTTATGTTATAAACTAGAGAAGTACTATAAAAAGTTAGTCTTCAATGGTTTTGGTTACGATGGAACTAAAGAGAAGTTGTGATTTCATTTCTTCAACCAGTTGTTGTTAATTATTATGTGCCCGCATTCAATCCAAACTATAACCCATAACTTAGTCTAATTCAAAAATTAGAAACACGTTTCAGTGGCATTACTTTTTTCTCAATATCAATGAACGCTTGACTGTTCAAATGGTTTCGGCATGAGTAGTTAGTTCTTTGAAGCTTTTGACAAACTGCCATAGGCTATATAATTTACTTCTCTTTTTTTCTCTTGCATACTTCTCATCTCCTGGTCTCTATTTTCCTCCATAATTTACTCTTTCTATGTCTTTCTTTCTTTCTATCTCTCTTTTTTTCTCTCTCTCTTCTCGCTCTACTCCCTATCTCTTCTCTTCTCTCTCTCTCTCTCTCTCTCTCTCTCTCTCTCTCTCTCTCTCTCTCTCTCTCTCTCTCTCTCTTTCTCTCTCTTTCTTTCTTTCTTTTCTTACTTTTTGCATGCTCCTTTTTCGACGTATTACCAAATAAGCATGTTTAAATCCTGCCCACAGGGTCTGAGTGGGTCGGTGCGAACATAAACCACCCGCATCCATTCTCCGGCTAACAACTGTAAGCAACCGGTTAAATGGCCAGAGGCGCATAAGTTCGGGCCATTTTCTTCCACTACTCATCCAAAGGGGTCTCATCCAAAGGGGTCTTTTAGTGGTTCATCCGAAAATATTTTTCAGAGCCTCATGTTCATTGAAGCTTACTCCTTTTATGAGAGAAAAGAATCAAATCAAGTTTTTGATTATTTCGAAACAAGAATTTTCGCTTCGGGATTGGCAGAAGTACTGTAAAAGACTTTCCTTTCAAAAATAATTTCTTGTTGATGTAATTTTTGTAGATATCATCCATGGTGAAGCCAATTATTCGCAAATACATGAATTCAAGAATAAAGCTCAAAAAAGAAAAAAAAACTAAAATTTCGAGCTTGTAGAGATTATGAGGGGGTAAAAACAGCTTTGATCCCAGCTTTCAATAGTCAGCTGCTCATCAGGATTATCACTCTCATGAACAAAACGGAATACGAAGGTCCTAGTGTTATACATATTGGTTGTGTACAACAAGTGGTTGGAATTTTCTCCGATTGACTTTGATTTCTACGTTGCTTCAAACATCTTGTTCACTAACAACTCTAACAATGGATTCGTTTTTTTCTCTCTCTCAATGTTTTGTTCTTGCTGTTTCTTTTTTTCTTTAAACGTCTTCCCAACATTTTTTCTATTTTTTCAGTTCTCCCGAAATCTTGATTTTCTCACTTTTTTCAGTGAAAAAGTGAAATGCCTGTGAAATGAATTAATTTGTGAACCTTATCGCCCTTTTTCTGATTTTGCAACTTTCACTGTGCAATGAAGTTTTATATGATATTATTACGTTCGTCAATGCTAAGCATAGTTCGACTCAACAGAGTATTTTCTCAATTTTCTGGAATTTATCTGACATCATTTATCATATTCATTCCTGAAATGAATTAAACACTGATTAGACGAGATAAAAATCGGTTATCTCTCTAAAAAGGATACTTCTGAATATTAAGTGGGTGGGTGATTTATATTAAATTTTTCCTTCTAATCCCGCAGAATTTTTTGCCATTATAAGTAAAACCCAGTGAGCTAGGGAATTTTTCCATAGTTGAGAAGGATGTTCTTAGATGAGGTTTTAGTTGGCCTTTACTCTTGCTCATCTCAGCGTTTGGCCTCAATAGTCTTCCAAGCATAACGTACGTACGTGTGTTCCATCAATGCAGGCGAGTGGAAGACAAAACAGTCTCCGAGAAAGTTAGCAGAGAGGACAGATGGAGAGAATGCAGAGAAAGCAAGAGCAAGTGAAAGAGGAAGAGTTATAACAAGAGTAAGAAGTAGGGAGAGATAGATGGAGAAAGATAAGGAAAGGGAGAAAAATAATGATAGAGAGGAGGGAGAAAGAGATACAGAGAGGGAGAGAGAGAGAGAGAGAGAGAGAGAGAGAGAGAGAGAGAAAGAGAGAAAGAGAACAAGAAATCAGTTAAAGACTAAGAACAAAACATAAGTCAGAAGGTGTTTCAAAAAAGAAAAACAGCGAAGTTGAAGTGTGCGAATGGATAAGAAGTGGAACGATATGGGTGGAGGAAGAGGGAATGTGTGAATGAAAAAAAGAAGTGAGAGAAAGAGAGATAATAGTTGAAGGAAAAAGAGGAAGAGAGAAAGACAGGAAAAAAGAGGAAGAGAGAAGGACAGCAAAAAGAGGAAGAGAGAAAGACAGGAAAAAAGAAAGAGAGAAAGACAGGAAAAAGAGGAAGAGAGAAAGACAGGAAAAAGAGGAAGAGAGAAAGACAGGAAAAAGAGGAAGAGAGCAAGACAGGAAAAAGAGGAAGAGAGAACGACAGGAAAAAAAGGAAGAGAGAAAGACAGGAAAAAAAGGAAGAGAGAAAGACAGGAAAAAGAGGAAGAGAGAAAAAAGAGAGGAAGATGGAGCAAAGGAGAGGAAAAGTGATTGAAGTACAGGAAATAAAGGGTATGAAAAGGGAACTCGATAAGATTTGCCTGCCCGCTCGAGCAAGCTTTTCCTTTGTGCCAATGTAACCCTCTGTATTGATTACCTACGAATAAGCGATCTAATCGGGCGAAAATCTTGTCAGAAACGGACTTCTTCTTCAAACTTTTCTTTTCTTCTTTTTTCTGAATTTTTTTTTTGTTAATTTCCCCCTTAAATTCTTTATCAGACTAGGAATTTCGCAATATCAATGTTTTGAAAGAAATAATGGAATTTAAGACCATTTTAGAAAGCGAATTAATCTCTGTCAACTTATAAAAATGAACTTCAGACAACTTATTTACTATAAAATCGAATTAAAGAGATGTTGTTAAATGTATGCTCAGCTCTGTTCGTATGGCTGAGAGAGTCATCTTCTAAAACTATCTAAAGCTCCATGTATTCATGACATTCCTAAAGCAGATCAAAAATAATATTCAACCAAAAAAGTCTAAAAGGATAGAAAGCCTAACGGAGTGACTTTCAAAAAACAAAACTCGTTTCAGTTCTGTCTCTAGTTGCTATTTCTTACTGGTAAACAATAAAAAGATGATGCAAACAAAGACTACACTCGTACTCTCGTTATTCATTTAAAACTTTATATATCAAATTCACTTGGTCGGCCCATTTTTTTGTCGGTACGTAGTAAAATTATTGTGGAAAGGTCAACATTTGATACAATTAGATGAGATTTGATCAAGTTTCAGAACGGTTAAACAAAGTATCTTCGGAAGTATACTTTTTTGGTACGAGAGAGACCCTTCCGCTTTTTTGAGACCCCTTTTTTTCGAGAGAGAGACCCCTTTACCTTTTTTTTGTCGGTGAGAAAGAGAGACTCATGATTTGCTTTTGGAAAGAGAGTGATCGCTGGATTTGATCCCGCATCGTAAGCTTGTCTGTGTACGTGCTCTAGTTGAATCACATTCTTTTTTAACCAGGCGCAACTGCCTTATGAATTGTGTAACTGGGCATTTTTTTGTAACAGAGAAATGGATAACCCTGAGGTGACCTTTCGTGACCTCAAGGCACTCACGCTTTTATAAAAGGCAAGACAAACAGGAAAAAAGGAAGGTATGACCAAAAATCACTTGACTCGACCTTATGATACTATTTCTTTGTTGACTTGTAGATATACATATGATCGAGTAATAAAAGCATTCATTATATACGGGTAATTCTGAAAGATTACAAATTCTCACAGAAACATCTGGAAAATTTTTTCAAATATTTGTGTTATGACTTAACGCTTCTTGCTTATTTGGTGGTCTTCTTAATCTTTTGGTAGCTTTTATCATCAAGTTCTGATTCTCAATTTTCAAAGTGAAACATTTCTTGATAACCTAGGCGTACGCAAAAATATAACCCTCTTTATGGATATATTTGAATTAGCCTTATTACGGAAAGACTGTGAAAGAAATCAGCTATCTCGCTTTCCAGTCGTTCTACATGATTTTTAAATGTTATTTTATGGCCTCGTTTATGAATCTGAAATGGTATTTCTTAGTATGATGCGTTGATTGAGGATGTTCCAGGCAGCGGATGCTGTTTTGTTTGACTTTGCTCGCCACGTTGTGTCTGCAATCATGCGCTCAAACGAACGAGAAAGAGTATTCTCCGTTACTTGATGTTACTTTTCCAGCTTCAGTTATTTTCTTCTGAATTGATTGATTGATTGAATTCATAAATAAGTCTTGAACTGATTTTCTAATCCTTTTACAATTCTTATACCTTTTGAAGCATTCAAGAAAATTTCATTTGGCGGTTTTTTTTCTCGAAAAGGCTCAGCTAATTTGAATTCCTTAAGGATTCTACATACAAAACACTTCAAAAATACTACAACTTAACTGAACTTAAATTCATGTTCTCATTTCACGTACCTTGGACTTGTTTGAAGAAAGAAAACACGAAGTTCTAAAGGATAGCTCACAATTCAAAGTTACTAGAAAACTTTCCAAATCAGTCCTGGCAAACAGTTTTTTTCTGCAATGTGTTAAAAAAATTTTTTTGATGAAGTCGAAAAGTTGTCTCTCCATTGTTTAGTTAAGGGCTTTACAAAAAAAAGAACTGGCAGACAGTTATTTCAAAGAAACTCATTTTAAGCAGTATTCATCGCCGAATAATCCAGGAATGCTTTTTCGAGTGATGCCGACCGGTCTAGCCTACCTCAGAGAGATTGGCATCAAGGTAAGAAAACTGCCTCAGGCTATCGCCACACCAGGCAAAAAAAATCGAAAAACATCATGAGATGTAGGGCAAAGAGAATGCGCACGAGAACAGCGAATTGGAATGGGGAATATAAAAAAAAAGATAGTTAAAGAAAGGGTTATAGTGAATCTCTGTTGAGATACATTTATTCAAATTTTCACATACATTTCTTCATCTGGAACAGCCAACCGATCGATATTGTGTCTATTCCTAATGGTTCCATGACTATTCACTCCCGGACAATTAACTCACGGACAATTCACTCCCGACGGACAATTCACTCCCGACTCCCGACGACGGACACTTTCACAAAATATAATTTTTGTGAAGCTCAATGTTTATCAAAAATAAAATGTAAAGTTTTTCTTTTCAAAAACTAGTTTCGTGAAAGATATCAAGCGGTGAAGTTGTGTGCACGCTCGCTCCGGAGTGAATTGTCGTAGGAGTGAATTGTCCGGGAGTGAATAGTCGTGATACCATTCCTAATAGCGAGACCTTTTCTGAACTTCTAAAGAGTCTTCCCATCCGTTTGCTACTACCGAACCAAATCATTAAAGATTAGAATTAACCATTAAATAAATATTTCAAGTACTCATGATCTTGTTATGATCTTCAATTGATCTATTTAACTTTCCGTGTCCTAAATTAAACTTTAAATGATATTTTTTTAAAGTTTCTGTTCAACTTAGTTCAATTGTAAACCACTGCCCCACTGCCGAAAGCCTATTTGGTGCCTTACACCAAAACACAGTCCTTTATGGAGAAATTCTATTGTTAAACCAGTGCATAAGTCTGGTTCACGGAACTCCGTTAGTAATTATAGGCCGATATCTCTATGCTGCTCATTGTCCAAAATTATGGAAAAAATCATTTTCACTGAAATCTATTCGTATCTTGAGAGAGAAAGGTTGTTGTCACCTTCTCAAGCAGGCTTCAGATCAAAAAGATCCACAGTTACATCTCTTGTTGAATCTCATGCTTATATCGTTGATTCCATAGCGCAAGGAATTCCAGTTGATGTTTTTCTGCTTGATATAAGCAAAGCCTTCGATTCAGTTGATCGCAGGCTCCTTCTCCATAGAGTTTATTGTTATGGTTTTCCGTCTCATATTGTCAAATGGTTGAGTAGTTACTTAAGTCAACGTACTCAGTCAGTATGTATTAATGACGTTCTCTCTGACCCCGTTTTAGTTACATCTGGAGTACCCCAAGGCTCTTCATTAGGCCCTTTGTTGTACATTGATTCTGTTAAAGAAGTTTTTCCTCCTAATCTTCTCTTTTCAACATATGCTGATGACATTAAAATTGTATGTCGTGTTCCCTGTTCGAGAAATGACGTACAGTTTGCATTGAACTGTGTTGCTGATTGGTGCGCAGAGTGGAACTTTAGCTTGTCCACTTCTAAATGTACTTTTCTCCACCTTGGCTCTTATAATTCTCGGAATGCTTACTATATCAATATTCAACTCATTGTAGCAGGAAACTCGGCCAAAGACCTCGGAGTAATAGTTTCGGATGGATTTTCATATCGGGACCACATAAGTGAAAAGTGCCGTAAAGCGTCGTCTATTGTTAATATGATTTTGAAAGCTTTCAAGTCACCATCTCTCTCTCTTCTAACATCTGCTTTCAAAATTTATGTATTGCCTCTTTTGGAATACGCTAGCGAGCTCTGGAACCCGTCATCTGCGGGTCTAGTAAAACAGCTCGAGAAAGTCCAACGTTCTTTTACGAGAAGAATTCTAGGGAGAGCCGGCCATCCGGCCCTTCCGTATTCGGAGAGATTATCCCTTCTGAACCTTCAAACCCTCGAACATGGCCGAGCTCTTGCTGACCTTACTTTCATTCATAAATGTATACATCAGAAGTGTGAAATAGATACTAAAAATTTATATCAAATATCTGCCGTTGATCGCTTTTCCCGACATTCTCATCCTCTGCGTCTTATTATGCCTAATAATATCAACCAGTCTTTCTTATCTACATGTGTTTCTCGTCAATTATCAGTATGGAATTCTTTGGATTACGAAATGGTAAAAGAACCTAATAGCAAGATATTCAAAAAGAATGTAATGAACTTGCCTGTTCATGTTATTGTGCCTTTTTCTCATGTTTTTGATTGTTGAATAACTAATTCATATTTATCAATCATTCCTCCCCCCTCCCTTTTCCTTCCCCTCATACTCAAGCGACCGTTCGCTCATAAACACACCGCCACTAGAAAGATAGTCCATGCATATCCGCAATCATCATTGTTTCAATATCATGTGTGCACGGAATAAAGAATGAATGAATGAATGAATGAATGAATGAATGAATGAATGAATGAATGAATGAATGAATGAATGAATGAATGAATGAATGAATGAATGAATGTCTTCAGAGCTCATTCTTCCTTTTCTCATCTTTCCGACCCATTCTGTACATGGAATAAACAATAAAATACAATACAGCCTTCTTGAGCATGTGATTCAAAAAGACCATTCACAAAGGTTGGCTTTGAATTGGCTATAACTTTTTAAACACCTGAAGGCAACATTTGAAGTGAAAAAATTAAATTCAGGAGAGAGAGAGCTTCTTCTCAGTTTTGAGAACCTTTCGGTTATGTGAGGACCAACTGCAAGCTTTGAAACATACCTTATGTATATAATAGTGCAAACTCACTGATGTTATGTCTTCGAATACTTCAGGTGGTGAATGAGCAAATGCTGAAGTTGCAACTACCCACCATCAAAGAGAAGATTGAAGCTGGCCAAGTTTAAATTTAACATCAACTTTTTTTTCCTTTTTTTCCTGAACTCTCTTTGTTCAGAAATCAGGAAACTCAACTACATTTGTATTTTTGCTAATTGTGAGTAGATCAAGTTTCACTAAAAAGAAACCAATTTTTAAAAAACCTATCTATCGATAAAATGTTATAATTATCAGTTGTTAGATATTCACGCTGTAACAATCCTTTAATCTTTTGAGAGGCGAGTATGTGATTTATTGGAACTATAGGAGACAATTTTTGAATGAGGAAGGTCATCAATCATCAGTTCAGTTTTCAGGTTTCTATCTATGGCGCGTACATCAGCAAGTATTGGGCTCCCCCTGACTACATCCTCGAGTTGATAGAACCCAATATGTTTTCATGGAGTATGAGCAAAATGCACATAAGGTCTGCACTCACTATTTCTCTTCCACTTAAGACTGAAGGGTGTTTGAAATTATTTAAATAATCCCATTTTTTTCATGATTTATAAAAAAATATACATAATATCACTTAACACGCTTCTCCTGAGAATTCTTGCTGAAAATTCAGATCGAGTTTTCAGTTCAAGTAGGAAACTATGAAAGTTAAAGAGTTTTACAAAGTGAAACAGTTTTACAAAAGCAGAACTTGTATTAAAATGTGCAAAAGAAGTTAAACTATAACCAATTTTTTTCGTTATTCCTTTTTAACGCTTCTGCGAGCTTCTCGTCAGACTGAAACCCCATGAATAAGAAAAAAATGTGTGCTTCATCAAATACTTTCAAACACTTAATGCAAAATTTTATATCAGTCCAAACACTCCATTTGTGTTAGGTTAGAGGAAATTAAGATAATTATATTATCAGAGCAGCGGGAGAATTCGAAGCTGAGCTGAACAATCCGCTGCTGCTGCCACAGGTTCCCATCCAGGGCCACTTCGAGGCTCTGCTCGGCCATGTCGCACTGCAAATCTCCGTCAGGATGCTCAAGTATATACATATATATATGTACATATATATACTCAAACCCAAGTATATCAAGTATAATCCAAATATACTCCAGTTTTTCATGTGCTTACAAATATACTCGAGTCATCAAGTATATATGCACTCTTTTAAGTATGTAAAAAAAACCAAATATTTTGGATTCTTAAATTCTTTCTTTGGAAAAAAAACTTTTCTTTTTTACTTTAATTTTTCGAAAACAATAAAGTTTTTTTCAAGAAAATTTGATTAACATATTTATGTGAGCGTAATTTCGCTCACAATCGCAGACCCAATGTCATACTTAATCTGATTGAAAACTGAGGTCTCAGTTGCATTCTGGGTCTCAATAAACATTTCTTGGTATTAGATGGGGCTCCAATCTATCCGTTTCAGTACCTTGAAAAGTGCATACCAAAAGACATTTTCCTCGGATCAGTTTGCTTCTGCTGCTAGTGACACCACTAAGGTCACCTTGGCGTCAAACCGCAACTTTGCAGATCGTTGTTCGGGGCGCCACGTGTGGAGTCTGCCTACTGCCAGGCCACTGTGGGTTATGTTGATCTGAACGTCCGCAATACTGGAGTACTCACGGACTTCTTTATCAATGGATTCAAATGTATGCATTCTATTATTTCAATTCATTCATTCCATAGGAACTTTTAGAAAAAAAAGGAAGCAGAATCAATCATGATGTTTTCAAAATAAATGATGACATAGATGGAATTTTTTGGTCTAATGCACTTGATGAATCGAATTAAAGAGAAAAGTCCCGAGTTAGGCAAACGCACTTTCTATAACTTATACAACTAAGCTTTTGAAGGAATAGAAGTTCTGCGAGCAGGGATTGTCTTCTAAGAACTATGTATGATTTGTATATGGAGAGTTTGTTAATTTAATAATTGGTTCTTTTTATGCACACTCATTTTTTTACCAGTACAGCTAAAGAAGATATTTACTAAATAGAAATACATAGATCAAGGACTAGCTTTTGACCGTTAGTTACTTCAATCATTCCTCTTTGCCTCCGTCACTGCTTTTGATCTGCATATGTATTCAGCATTTTTATATTCAATATCTTCAGCATTCATAATCGGCAACTTCAAACCGATGGTGGAGCAGCGAATGTGCAAAATGATCGAGCAAATCATCAACAACGACATGAATGCGCTTCTCTCAAGTATGCCTTTGAAGGTGAGTGCAGGCAGATGGAAGTCATACAGAGATTTATACAAGACATAGTCATACAAAACATACAGAGATATCCGTTAGCTTATGGCGAGCTTTTCTCGACCTTCTCTCGCGCTTTTTACATGACTTGGCATAAGTTCCATCCATTTAAGGTCGGCATCAGTGAGGACTCTATCGATGTGTTGGGCCAAACCTTCAAGACATCCAAAAGCATCATAACTCCACCTAAAGTCCATCATTCAAGAAGAGCGAAGCTGCTCAATGGTACAGGCTTAAAATGCTTGGAACAATGCTTTTGAAAAACAACACTTATAGATCAACGGGGTGTTAAATCATTTGTTTTCGTTTTTGTTTTTGATGTTTAGATAATTGGAGAACCTAACTAAGAAAAAACTAATACATATTACATAGATGTCCTTTTATGAAATCCCATACCAATAATCAATGATAAGGAATTGAAGATAATAGTAGATAACGTGGAGCCTTTCTGAGAAACCGGATTGAAGCGTGCCATTGCGAATTTTTCGATATTTAAAATAAAAAGCATCCCTATTAGATAGGTTTAAGAAGAACCTGATCAGGAAAAATGAATGAATGAGCTGATATTTAAAAAAATAGAGTTTCGATTTGTTCAGCCACGAGCACCATCTCATTGTTGCACATCGTGCAGAACCTGCGAAAGCAGGACTTGATAATGGACTATCAACTTACCGCCGATCCCTTCATATCTTACGGCAGCATTGCTATGGCATCCAGAGGAGAAATATCTTGGTTCGGAAGAGTTGAAGACTCGTGTAGGACAGAACCGAGCTGAAAAATATATGTATGCATATGAGAATCGATTAGCAGGACGCGTTGAGAAGAAAATTTGGATCGGAAAAGGAGAGAGAAAGGAGAGAGAGAGAGAGAGAGAGAAAGAGAGAGAGAGAGATTGAGAGAGAGAAAGAGAAAGAGAGAGATAGAGAGATATATAGACAGAAAGAGAGAGAGAGAGAGAAGAGTGAAAGAGGATGAAAGAGAAAGATAGAGAAAAAAGAGATAATTTGCGAAAGATATAGAGGAAAAATATAGATAGAGAGAGCGTTGGAAAAAGAAGAGAGAGGCAGAAGAAAAATGATTTTTTTTTAAAACACGTATCAGGCTTCATAGTTGTTCCTGTTTGGCCATGCAAACACGGGTTTTGGCGAAAACAAAAGAAACTTAGTGACTGTAGTTGTAGCTAAAACATTCTTTTTTGTTGATGTTTTTGGCTTTACGGTTGCATTTCACTTGTGAAATTTTACAGTATGCGCGGCTTTTCTGCCTGTCTGCCTGTCTTCCTATCTGATGCTCTGCCCTAAAACACGGCCTGGCTCTATTAACTTCTTTTTGCATACTTGTTCTCTTTCTTTATCTTTCTTATTTTTTCTCTTTCTTTTTTCTTTCTCTTTCTTTTTTTTTTCTCTTTCTTTTTCTTACTTATTCTCTTTCTTATTTTTTTCTCTTTCTTTTTTCTTTCTTTCACGGCTAAAGTAGATTAAAGCCAACTTTTTACTAAGCCTAAGCGTTTTTTTAATGTAAAAAAAAATTTCTGATGTGAAAATAAAATTTGGCAAAAATTGCTCATCAGAGCGAATTCGAACTCTCACCGAGCTACTCACAGTCAAGCACACTCACCCCTACACTAAAGTTCCTCATAGTTGATGAAGACAGAATAGCAGTGATGAACGTAATCAATTGAGCCAGGCCGCAGCGCATCAGATAGGCAGACAGGCAGACAAGCCGCGCATACTGTAAAATTTCACAAGTTTGCATTTCACCAATAAGTTTTGCGCTTAGGGTTAGTATGTACTGTAATAACACAAACTTTTCCTGTCTCAGTTTTCACTTTATGCCATATCCTCCAACCTGGTGTGACATAAACTTTGAAATGTATTGAAATAAAAAATAAATACTTTTTAGAAATTCTTTTTTGCTCTCGAGCATTTTTATTTGTGTGTTTAAGAACGTTTGTATTTCTCAATATAAACCCTTCCACTTTGAGGCACGGCCGCGGTGGCACGCCCTTCTATCCACCCACGATCAAACTTCCACACGTTCAAGGTGATGAACGATGTAAACCTTTAATAGATTGGGGGGGGCGAAAGTCAAAAGCACTCTAATGTTGTTTTTTTCAGTTGTTGATGAGTTTATAAATTCACTTGGCATAGTTCCATCTCAACAATATTTTCGTCATACATGAAAGATCAAAGACATGGTGTCTTCAGCAAACACTCTTCGCCTTTCTCTTCTACCCCAACCACACCGGCTGATATCATAATCCTACTTTGTCTAACGTGATATCAATGTTCGTAAGGCTAAAATCAGCTGCAATTATATATCAAATAAAATTAAATTCAATTCAACTCAAGTTCTTTATTCTCGATGTCATGGGATGATAGTCATTTAGTCGAACGACTCTATCTAACTATTCGTTTCTTCATGTTGAGGATGATTACTTAGAATGTGGACTGGAGTGTCGATGATGGTTTGGACTCTACGGCCTCAAGGTATCCAACTCCTGCTAGAGACCGGAGTTCTCCATTTTGGGCGATATAAATGAAGAGCGAGAAATGAGTCAAAATAAATATTAAATGGTGAAATTGAATAATATAATATATAATAATAATATAATGATTACCCCTTTTTCAGGTGTTCACATGGTGGAGTTCTTCGCGACGGATTACGTCGCCAACTCCATGCTTTTTCATGCATTCCGCCAACGCCTTCTTGACATAGCGATTGGACCAGAGAGTACTCCGCAGCTTAAGGTAGGCTGGCCTATTTTAAAATGAGATCAATTTTGAAGCCATACGGCTCTAGAATGCCTTTAAGTCTTTGTACTTGACTCTCATAATTTTGTTCAAGAAATTGGTTCCAAATGTCTTGAAACGTGAGTAAACCACTGAAACAACTTATTATTTCGAATAATTTATCGGGAAATTCGAACAGAATGAGTCAGTTGAAAGTTATCCGAGGCATAATAATAATAATAATAATAATAATAATAATAATAATAATAATAATAATAATAATAATAATAATAATAATAATAATAATAATAATAATAATAATAATAATAATAATAATAATAATAATAATAATAATAATAATAATAACAATAATAATTTTAATAAAAAGAGTTTTGTATTTAAAAAAACCTTTTTAGGATTTACTACAAACTACTTGTGGGAACGGGTACTGCATCGGGGAGTTTTTGGGGGCTTTAGGAGAAGACTTCCCAGATCGTCAAGTGGAAATAAGATTCGTCGCTAGAAGAGTTGGTTCTTTTCTAAATTTCTTTCTCTTTCATAAATAAATGTGTAAGGCGAGCTCGGGAAATAAATTAAATTTGAATTTTTTTTTAAATTACATGATTAAAGACAAAAATAGAGAGATATGTAGAGAGAAAAAAAAGATATAAATAAAACGAAAGGAAAATAAACAAAGCGAATGTTTCAAAAAAGCGAAAAAGAGATTTTTTCAGTGAAGTTTATTATTAATAGTTTTAGAGCGATGTCTTCCAAGAACAAAATCTCTAAGAGTTCACTACAGAACTTTTTTATTTCGAAAGTATAAAAAAACCATTTTTATATCATACAATAGTGAACAAACCATTTTTTTTGTATTTAAAAAGCTTTTTAAGGAATAACAAAAAATTACAAAGATAACTTGAATTAAAGTCCCCTTTGATTGTCTTCGTCGAAGGAAGAGCTCGTTTTCGACTGCATGGTCGGATGAATTTATACGTTCGACCTGCGAAAGCCCACCAGATTACGGAATTGGTTGGCGCTTCTTTTCAATTATTCAATCATTGCTTAATTAATCTTTAACTGACATCGCATTGTTTACACAATACATACCAGGGGTTCAACTGGTTATTTCCAGGTGATCACAATACATACCAGGGGTTCAACTGGTTATTTCCAGGTGATCACAATACATACCAGGGGTTCAACTGGTTATTTCCAGGTGATCCGCTCAGATACTACGATGACATCAAATGTGGTACTCTGGGTGAATGGGGTTCAACTGGTTATTTCCAGGTGATCCGCTCAGATACTACGATGACATCAAATGTGGTACTCTGGGTGAATGGGGTTCAACTGGTTATTTCCAGGTGATCCGCTCAGATACTACGATGACATCAAATGTGGTACTCTGGGTGAATGGGGTTCAACTGGTTATTTCCAGGTGATCCGCTCAGATACTACGATGACATCAAATGTGGTACTCTGGGTGAATGGGGTTCAACTGGTTATTTCCAGGTGATCCGCTCAGATACTACGATGACATCAAATGTGGTACTCTGGGTGAATGGCTCAAAAATAGTCGGAAACGCTACGATAGAAAATCTCGATTTCCGCCTCATTGAATCAAAGGTTAGTTTGGTATGCAAAGACGTCGAATGATTAAAGGGTTGATAAGTACGCAGATCAGAGCGTAAGAGTAGATTGGAAACACTGACATCTGATTGATTAGTCAATCGCTACGGAACTAAGAATCTTGTTATTTAGTCAATCGATACGTAACGAAGAATTTTAATGTTTAATCAATCGATACGTAATGAAGAATCTTGTTATTTAGTCAATCGATACGTAACGAAGAATCTTGTTATTTAGTCAATCGATACGTAACGAAGAATTTTATTGTTTAGTCAATCGATACGTAATGAAGAATCTTGTTATTTAGTCAATCGATACGTAACGAAGAATCTTGTTATTTAGTCAATCGATACGTAACGAAGAATCTTGTTATTTAGTCAATCGATACGTAACGAAGAATCTTGTTATTTAGTCAATCGATACGTAATGAAGAATCTTGTTATTTAGTCAATCGATACGTAACGAAGAATCTTGTTATTTAGTCAATCGATACGTAACGAAGAATCTTGTTATTTAGTCAATCGATACGTAACGAAGAATCTTGTTATTTAGTCAATCGATACGTAACGAAGAATCTTGTTATTTAGTCAATCGATACCTAACGAAGAATCTTGTTATTTGATCAATCGATACGTAACTAAGAATCTTGTTGTTTAGTCAATCGCTACGGAACTAAGAATCTTGTTATTTAGTCAATCGATACGCAACGAAGAATTTTGTTGTTTCATCAATCGATACGTAATGAAGAATCTTGTTATTTAGTCAATCGATACGTAACGAAGAATCTTGTTATTTAGTCAATCGATACGTAACGAAGAATTTTTTTTATTTAGTCAATCGATACGTAACTAAGAATCTTGTTGTTTAGTCAATCGCTACGGAACTAAGAATCTTGTTATTTAGTCAATCGATACGCAACGAAGAATTTTGTTATTTAGTCAATCGATACGTAACGAAGAATCTTGTTATTTAGTCAATCGATACGTAACGAAGAATCTTGTTATTTAGTCAATCGATACGTAACTAAGAATCTTGTTGTTTAGTCAATCGCTACGGAACTAAGAATCTTGTTATTTAGTCAATCGATACGTAACGAAGAATTTTGTTGTTTAATCAATCGATACGTAATGAATAATCTTGTTATTTAGTCAATCGATACGTAACGAAGAATCTTGTTATTTAGTCAATCGATACGTAACGAAGAATTTTATTAATTAGTCAATCGATACGTAATGAAGAATCTTGTTATTTAGTCAATCGATACGTAACGAAGAATCTTGTTATTTAGTCAATCGATGCGGAACGAAGGATCTTGTTATTTAGTCAATCGATACGTAACGAAGAATCTTGTTATTTATTCAATCGATACGTAACGAAGAATCTTGTTATTTAGTCAATCGATACGTAATGAAGAATCTTGTTATTTAGTCAATCGATACGTAACGAAGAATCTTGTTATTTAGTCAATCGATAAGTAACGAAGAATCTTGTTATTTAGTCAATCGATACGTAATGAAGAATCTTGTTATTTAGTCAATCGATACGTAATGAAGAATCATGTTATTTAGTCAATCGATACGTAACGAAGAATCTTGTTAATTAGTCAATCGATACGTAATGAAGAATCTTGTTAGTTAGTCAATCGATACGTAACGAAGAATCTTGTTATTTAGTCCATCGATTAGTAACGAAGAATCTTGTTATTTAGTCAATCGATACGTAACGAAGAATCTCGTTATTTAGTCAATCGATACGTAACGAAGAATCTTGTTATTTAGTCAATCGATACGTAACGAAGAATTTTGTTATTTAGTCAATCGATACGTAATGAAGAATCTTGTTATTTAGTCAATCGATACGTAACGAAGAATCTTGTTATTTAGTCAATCGATACGTAACATAGAATCTTGTTATTTAGTCAATCGATACGTAACGATAAATATGGTTGTTTAGTCAATCGATACGTAAAGATAAATATGGATGTTTAGTCAATCGATACGTAACGATAAACACACCTATGACGTTCTGCTTGATGGAAACGCCCTAACTTATAACGCCTTTTAGAATTTTCTAAGTAAGTACCATTCAAAAGTGGGTCATAGGATTAGAAAAAAAACTAGACTGAATCAAAGTTCATCAGGATTGATACATTTGTATGTGCTCGGAGATTTTTCTTAGGGTCAAAAGGTCTCAAAAGTCGAAGAATCTTATGCTAGTTTTAGAAAACAAACTAATTGCTCTAACGTTAAGCAAGCAGGAAAAGCTTACTTGTCGAACCACGAAACCATGCTTTTCACAGATCAAAGACGTCGATCAAAGTGTTTTCGGAGATCTCGGACTCTTTGGGGCGGAGTTTCTCGAAAAGCTGCTTACTGAGATCCTCCAATTAGGCATTAAGATCCCCTCTATGAAAGGAGTCGCCCTCAAAAGTCCTAGGTTGGATTTCTTTCTTATTTCGTTTCTACTAAAATATTTTACATATTCAAGCTATTCCATAGTTCATTAGACATACCGTATGCACGTTCATACGTTTACGCTCTTTCTCGCGCAAGCAAATCGAAAACTAGATTAAGAAATCGACGAGTTGGGACAATCTATAGATTTTCATGACTTTTGAGTTTAGTCTATAAGAATCATAATTAGAATAATAACTGGATACTGCAAATTAAAAACGTTGAAACTTATAAGCGTCATAATAAGTTCCTTATTGTATACTAGAAATAACTCCTACGACGGCTTGGACAAGTGAAAATTTTACGACAATAACATTTTAAAAGTTGATTTAGCGTTACGATGAGCATTATTCAGAGTTTTGAAGTGTGAAAGTAGGAAATAGTCACCCATAAATTGATATATAAATCATGTTTGGTCCTCAGACTGACGTTCCATGAGCGTTACCTGAAAGTTGCGACTTACTTCAAGATGGATGAAGCCTTCGCGGGGAAAATCGTGCAGGGAACAATCAGGAAGTCACTAAGTAAACTAGGATAAGTACACATATGTTCATGTATCTTGTTATCGTTATCCTTGTAATTGATCAATGCTAACCTTATTTACTCGTGGAACTCGTAGAATAGCCAATGATATCTGATTCAGATAATTCAATATCATCTTAAGATGAACTTCATAACGTTTTTGAAGTCGTTGACCAGAGTCTTTCAGGTCATTACTAAAGCACGCCACGCCACGCACGCCATGCACGCCAGTTTATTACTAATACATACACGCCACTGCGCGGAGAAAGAGTGTTTGAGAGAGAAAGAGTGTTTGACGCACTATTGTGTTATTTTTTGATACGGTCTCGTTAGTCTAAGCCGTACGGCTTCGTTAGCGTAAACTTTTGTCTAAGCCTAAACATAAAAACATGAAAAGACATAAATAAGGCGCATGGGGCGAAGTTAAGAATTTCACCGCGCAGTGGCGTGCATTAGTAATAAACTGACGTAAATGGCGTGGGTAGCGTGATTTAGTAATAGCCGTCTTTCAGCAGTTTAAACCGGTAGAACCCATTGACTTTCGTAGATTATTCACTCACAAGCAAGAAAAGATGAACCACCTGTGGAATACAACTCAGCCGTCTCTCTCTTACCGTGAGCCAGCGCGTTGCGACTGAAAAACCAGTGAAAACCTGTGTGTACATAAAATGTATGTAGTATATCAGAAAACGTTAAGTCACTAATTACTCATCTTCTCACCAATCAAACCTTTCATTCTCACAACATGTCATATCCAAAGATCTCAAACTAAACCTTTTTGAGCTGCGAATTGTAAACTTGTTCGTTTGAACTTTAAATTTTGAAGAGCATTATATCCTCCGTTTTTTTGTGGAAAACTTGAAATTCAATCCACGAAAACTACTTTTCAGATTATGCGATGTAACTTGCTAGTTAATTCGTAGTAAATTATGCAGACAACCTCAATAGGTTAATTTTGGAAGTTCGTCTACATTTAAAGCGTGATTCAACTCATTCTTGAATGCGAAATATATTTTCCAATTTTGTTTTCACCCGGATCAAAACCAATTCATGGTTGAGAAGCTCTTTGATCTAATCTATAGAAACAACATTGTAACGGGTGATTGTTGTTGTTTTTCAAGAATAAAAAAATTCGAATAACATTTTTTTGGCTTCGGACTGTGAAAAATCTATTTAAACACGTTATCTACACTTTGATCGACTGAGAAAACTGGTTCTGAATGAGATTGGTTCTTTCTTGTCGAACTTTACCAATATGCTCACATTGGTTAACTGTTGAACGCGAGAGAACAAAGAAACACAATTTTGGAGGGAGGAAACAAAGGTGAAATTAATTATCATGTTGAACAGCTCTTTTCCGTAATATCACGATAGTTTGATTCCCTTAATGCTCGCTTCTTGCTTCATGATTGACCAGTAAAACCAAGATTTTCGTAGGAATCGGAATTCTTAGAGCAGTAAAGTTTGAGCTTTGTGGATATCTTAAAGTCATTCGTATGAGTCAGGTATCCTAGCTCGATTTATGGCTGTTTGTGTCATTAGCAATTAGATGAAGCATTCTACTGGTCGTTAGCTGTAACTTATCCGACAACTGTTATTTAAATTCATTCCCCCCTTTAATTGGTTATTAGACAGGAATGAGGAGATAATTAACAAATAAATCGTGAAAGTTACGATTTTCGAACCATTTATTGAAAGATATAATTTTAAAAGTCGCTTTCCGAGGTAGTATCATTAACTACGTTAATCTTTTCGTTGTTCTACTTTTTCCCCTTGGTATTCGCTGTATGTGAGATATTTAGAGACCAGCTGCCCCCGTTTTACTGGGTTGTCATGGGAAACAGCCATACCTTCCCCTTCTCTCTTCCAACCGCGTTTCATGATCTTCTATTTTCATATTTAGTTGTCTGACATATTCAATTTGGTCCTAATTATCTGTTTAAACGAACTAAATGCAAATTGTTTTGTTATGTGTGGCAAAATATTCATTTTTTTACAGTAGTTCTTCTAATTTTTATATTATCACTTTGAATAACTGAATGATGCTCACAAAAGTTCAAACATTACTGCACTAGCAGAAGCATTGTTTCGGAAAATTCGCAGCTCTGATGGCGGGTTTTGGGACCACATACGAGTTCGGGGGCGACATCGAACACATTAAAATAAGGTTAGCAACCGCCTGTGAGTTCGATAATCTATGTGATAAATCTCCGAAATACTAACGCTCTCACTGCTCAACTCAAAACTCACTAAAATTTGATTCTCAGTCAATTTCGAAATTCAAGTTAGATGGAGAAATGAAAAAGATAAAGAAATTTAAATTACACTTCGAATTGTACAACTCAAAACCATGTCGATGAAAACGTCAGTTTCCGATACAGGAAGAGTTCCTGGAAAGTGTAAATGATATTCCCTTACCTATCCCTTTTTATTTCATTGATCTAGTGCATGAATGGAAAAAACACTGGTAGAAGCTCTAGAGTTGATCAATAAGCTCTTGAAGTCAAATTTTCTCAATCACATTCGATTTTTATTTCATTTTCTAAGTCCTTTCGGAACTTTACTGAATCAGTTATTTCTGAAAAAAGGTTTTTTCGACATTTGCTTCATCGAATATTTATAACTTATTCCAGAGTGCGTCTGGAGAAGCTGAAAACTTCTTCATTCATACGCGACACTTCTCAGGGAGTTGCTTTGGCTAACGCGAGGCTATCCGAGCTTCAGAGCAATTCTCTCACAGAAGATCAGACAATCAAGTGGCAGCAGAAGATACTCAACCAGGTTTTACAAGAAGCTTCACAATTTACGCGGGATCTCAATGGCTTGTGTGCTTTTCGAGAAGCACAGAATTAAACCAAGCTGAAGTTTCGACATGACCTTGAACTAAGCTGGAACTTCAAGCAGAAAATTGAACTGATCTAGAACCTTTCAATTCTTTATCTACAACCTTGTTATTACAAGAATGATATTTTCGGCAAAAATGCTTGATTCCGGCTCGCAGAACGACACGCTTCTGTGAGGCGAAATACAGATCTTCCTAAGAACAAACAGGTCATGAACCCTAAGTCATTACAAGTGTGTATAGCACCAGTGATGAGGGTCAAGTTTTTAAGGCATTTTCATAATGTAATAACTCTCTTGTTTTGGTGGCTCTGTCCGGTAAGGAGATCGAGTTTCAAAAGCTCCGATCAAAATAATTTCAAATATAATACCGAGAAAAAAGCGTGATAACTTTGAAAAGTGTTTTCTTCTTTTAAAAAAAATAAGAAAATACAACCTTTACTGTTAAAAAAAAGGTTTTTCCAAAAAAGTATATATACTTTAGTGGAGAAACGTTGGAAACATCGACAGTATTTCGCCCGAACAAACCAGGTCCCTTTTTGCTTTCTCTAGGCTTCTTCTTTTTTCCCATAGGGTTGAAATTTAGCAGCTCTACAGCTGTACACTGAAGGTCTTTTTTGAAAACGTAGCTTGAATTATGCGACCTTGGAAAAAACTCTATGTTATTGTTTCGAAATACGAGGCGCGACTGAACCAAGCACTTTTGAAAGAAGTTCTTGAGTTTTTGATGGGATCAATAGATTATGCGGCTTGTGGTTTTATATGCGACATTTTTGGTAGTTTTGGTAGTTTTCACTACAAGTCGATTGAGGACAACACGTGGTGTATCGTGTATCGTAAGCGCTCAGCGCCTTTTAACAAATTGGTTTTAACAGAACAAAAAGAAAAAAACTGAAAAATAATCAAGGTAGGGTTGAGTATTCGATTTTTGAGTTCGAGTGAGGACCAAAGTCGAATCTTCACTTACATTCAAGGTGAACAGATGCCTCAGTTCATCACGGTGAGTGAATTCTATCGATGGGTGCTCAAATAAAATGCAAAAGAAAAAAACGGCAAAACTTTGAAGGTTTTATTATATTTGAAATCACTTAATTGTAATTTTCAAAACTGTATTCCTACTCAGAACATAAAATGTTTAATAAAAAAAGGTTTCATTGATTTAAGAGAAAAACTATTGAGTTCTGAAGAGCTATTTACACGCAATACATCTATAGAACGCTATAAGAAAAACCCAACGAGATTTTTTTAGCTGTAAAGCACAAGTTTAGCTGAGTTAGAAAATATGTGAATATTCAATGATATTATCTGAAAGTTTACACTTGCTAATGGCAAAAAAAACTTTCAACATGTAACTCGGACATCGCAGTATCATTTCGTCAATTTTGAAAGCGCGCTCATATTTTTCAGACGGTTGTTATACATATGTAGTATACATATATTCGCCTTACTAGGAAAAGGAGACAATGCAACTTTCCCCGAAGAGGAAAGAGTGGCGCTCTTCAATGAATCTCGGCAGAAGTTCATCTAGGCAGAGGGTGCCTCAGATACAGTAATCCTTTTAAAATTTACTGAAAAAAATTATGCATTAAAAATCCATGATGAAAAAGACAAACTTAGAACAATATAGCTAGCATTGAGGCTACTTTCAAAGGGGTTCTTGCTTTGCCTTTTGAAGATGACACAATGCAGGAAATTTGTGAATGCATTGTTTGTTTAATGCTTGTGTATGAAATTGATTAAAATCAAATACAAAATACCTGGATGCGATTTCACAAATTCGAAAGAGAATTGTTCCTCTAGAGAGAGAGGTAAAAGCATAGGTTAAACGCGCATCAAGTTTTCCTAATTCAGCACTAATTCCAGCCTCTGTTTGGAGAAATACATAATTTCTATGAGCTTCTATTCTGTATCAGTTCTTGTTGAGAGCTCTCTCAATTAAAATACTTGTAGTTTATATGTACAACCATCACATAGAAACTGCTCTGTAATAAATTTTTCCATGCTATCCAGTCATTATTCTGAAATTTTTTCTTAAATAAGTAATAACGACTGAGTGAATGAATGAATGATGGGTTGAATAGAACAAATAACTGAATGAATGATTAGATGAATGAATGCATAAATGAATGAATTATTGATTGAATGAATTAATAACTGAATGATTGAATTATTGGATGAATAATCGAATGAATGAGTGAATGAATGAGTGATGGGTTGAAAAAACGAATAACTGAATGAATGATTAGGTGAAAGAATGCATAAATGAATGAATTATTGATTAAGTGAATAAATAACTGAATGATTGAATTATTGGGTGAATAATCGAATGAATGAGTGAATGAATAAATGAATTTTTTTTAAAGTCTTTAGATTCCTCGATTTTGAAGGCTACAAACGCGTCTATCTGTCTTACATCCGACCCCTTTTAGAATACGCCACTGTAGTATTCTCACCTAAATCGTGTAGCGAGCTAGCTAGAAGACTAGAATACCCTCAAAGAATTTTTTCGAAAAAGGTACTGAGGCGATGCTTAATACCTTCTAGCAATTACCCTGACAGATTGAATAAGTTTGCTATCGAGCCTTTAATAACAAGGCGCGCTAAATACGATCTATTATTTCTGTTCAGGCTACTTTATGGAACTTTAGAGTGCCAGGTCTGCAGATCTCATGTGAAATACAGGGCGAACAGTGATCTGAGAACTTCATCTAGAACAAATCCTCTTCGATTGCTGCAAGAAAGAAATTATCACAACGGCAACTTCTTTTTTACTCGAGCCATTACCCTCTGGAACAAACTCTGCGATCGGTTCCCCGACGTCGTTACGATCGAAGAATTCATTAATATTGTTGAGAATTGTTCTTTAGTCCCGTTCATGACTTTACCTGGATATCTACTCTAGGATACTTTGATTTTCTTTGATACCCACTAGATTGTGTTTTTCTTCTTCTTTCTATTCCTAGTCAGAGCCTGTTGTGTCCCTTTTTTTTTAAATTTTAATCTTAAATTTTTTTTTCTTCTCGTTTTTTTTGTTGTTTAATGTCTACCTTATAAGTGTATGCGACAACAAGCATACCTTTGGCGAATAAAGTGAATTGAATTGAATTGAATGAACAAATGAATTTACGAATGAATTAATGAATGAACGAATATGCTGCAGGATCTGGGCTCGTCGCCACCCAGTCAACGACCTTCCACCTTTAATTAACAGCGCCTCTCTGATTCAATACGAGCGGATGAGTATGTACATAATGGCTTACGTCGCACCTGCAGACCGGAGGTTATACGCGTGTATTGAAAATACTGTCCCATCTGATCTCTTGACTTCAAAAACATATACAGTCACCGGGGAAGTATACCGGGGAAGTATATCATTCCCTTTTCTTTGCTCACACTGAGCAGTCGGTGATCTACCACGTCTCATATTGACTAGTTTATCGATATCGAACAACTCGCATATTTGACCAAAGATGTCTCTCTCTCCCAACAATGGGGATATTCCATCTCTTCTCGAAACAATCGCAACTCAGGCTAGAACTATCGAGTCTCAAAATCAACAGATCATTTCACTCACCAAGGAACAAAGTTCGACAGTTTCTTCTAACCTAACATCCCTCTCACCCGATGCCGTTGCCTACGAAGCGGTCAGACGGTGTCTGTTGGAAGACAAGGACATCATAGAAGAAAAATCGAAAAACATCGTTATCGTTGGATTGGAGGAAAAGGACTCGGACTTGAATACTGCCGCTGAAGATGAAGCCCTTATTGCCAAGCTTGTCGATGAGCTTGACATCAAAGAACTCTCTGATGCTTTCAGAAAGGGAGATGTCAGGCACAAAAGACATGGAAGAGCCGAAAACAAAAGAAGGATTCTGAAAGTTTACCTCCCATCTCCAGCTCTACGTTCTGTCACTCTTCAAAAGATCAGAAGTTCCAGACCCCAAGTTATCCAGTCCCACCCCCGCGTCTTCGTCAGAGAAGATCTCACTCGAACTGGATTGGAATTGGAGAAGCAATGCAGGCAGGTCGCGAGGGAACGGAATCTCCAGGCAGGGCAGATAGAGTGGACAGTCAGAGGGACGCAGCTCTTCCGGCTACCGAAGGCAAGGCCATTCAGAGAAGAGCAGCCAAAAACGTACGCATACGTGACTCAAAGAAAGTCTCACTAGGTCAGTGGCAGTGTTAGTTCTTCTGATAGTCCTGTTGTCAAAGCATGCTTATTCAATGCAAGATCCATACGTAATAAAATGACTGATCTCGATTTCTTGTTGAGTAGCGAATCATTTGAGTTGATTTTTATTACGGAAACATGGCTAACTTCTTCTGAGTCAGATCGTGAATTTTTAAGAAATCATAAATATGCTTTGTATCGTTGTGATCGCTCGTTAGATGACCCCAACAAGGGCGGCGGAACCGCTGTTTTTGTCTCCTCTAGTATTTCATCTTTCTTTGTAACTTCCTTCCGTGATGAAGGCGTAGAAGTGATTGTTATCGATCTAATTAACCCCAACGCTTTCCCACGTCATATACGTTGTGTGTGCATATACCGCTCACCTTCTTGCTCTCATTCGATAATGATCTCATTACTGTCATTTATCAAGTCTATCTCTCTAACCAATACACCAATAGTCATAGTAGGAGACCTCAACTTACCAGACATCGATTGGGAAAATCTGACCACTTCCAATAATGAAAGCCATTCTTTCTTTTTAAACTTTGCTTGCGATGAACACTTTTTCCAATATGTCTCACACCCTACGCGTGGCCCTAATGTTCTAGATATCGTACTCTGTAATAATCAAATTATAAGCGATTGTATTGTCACTGCTCCTTTCTCAAACAGTGATCATGCCACCGTTGATTTTCGAATAACTTTTGCAACTATGTCAAAGACTCCTGAGTCTCTCATTAGAAATTTTTCGCGTGCGAATTGGGGGATGATAGAAATTCTGATTTCTTCTCATGATTGGACACTTGCTCTTTCTTCCCTCGACCCGGATACCGCAAATAATTATATCGTTGATTTTATAATTTCTCTGATAGATCGTTTTGTGCCTTGTTCTACCGAACAAGGTGAATTAGATAAGTATCCTTTGAAGCTGCGAAGGATGTATGACAAACTTCAACGCGCATCGCTTCGTTCCCCTAATTCCGTTTATAGCAATACTCTATCTGTCAAATTTTCTGAAGAACTATATGCATTTCAAATGGAGAGAGAAGCCAAACTTGTGGCAAAAGGAAACCTAAGACGTTTTTATTCTGAATGTCAAAGTCGTACAAAAGGCCGTAACATTGTGATTCCCTCTTTAGTAGACCCAGTAGACCGTTCTGGTTTGCCAGTCCATACTTCGTTGTCTAAAGCAAACGCCTTCTCACAATATTTCTCTTCTGTTTATTCCACACCTCGCAGTATTATACCTAATACCGATGTATCAACTTCCACACATATGCAATTCGATGTCATAGATGTAGATATGATACTTAAAGCTTTGAATCAATTGAAATATAAATGCAACACATCTCCGGATAATATACCTAATATAGTAATTAAAAAACTTCGATTTGTTCTTCTCAAGCCCCTCTCTATTCTATTTAACAACTCTTTACTAGTCGGTAAAGTTCCCTCTCTTTGGAAAACTTCTATTATTAAAACAATCTTAAAGTCTAAATCTAAAGCGGATCAATTGTCTAGCTATCGCCCCATTTCCCTAACTTGTTCAATGTCCAAAGTGATGGAAAATGTTATAATAAGTCAATTAGATGCCTACTTGAAGCAAAATGATCTACTGTCTCCCCATCAATTTGGTTTTAGAAACAAAAGGTCAACTGTGACTTCATTGGTGCAATCTCATTCCTATTTCGCTGATATACTCTCCCATGGTAAAGCCGTCGATGTTATTTTTCTTGACATATCAAAGGCATTCGATACAGTAGATACTATATTATTACTTCTTAAACTAAAAAAGTTAGGAATCTGCGGTAACCTCATTCAATGTATTGCGGACTACTTGACTGGTAGAATTCAGACTGTATGTGTTGACAACGAATTCTCTAGCTCATCTTCTGTTACCAGCGGTGTACCACAAGGTTCAGCTATTGGACCGAAACTGTTCTTACTGTTTATTGATGACATAAAACATGTAATTCCTCCCAATGTAAATTATACTATCTACGCCGATGACATTAAATTATTTAGTGAAGTACCAACTTTTTCGTCTGACCTCCAAACTGCCATAGACAATGTATTCAACTGGTGTCAACAGTCCAATCTCAAACTATCAGCTCAAAAAAGTATAGTTACGCATCTTGGTATTAACCCCATGCAAAATTATCAGCTAGATCGTCATACAATGGCCAACTCTTCCGAAATAATAGATCTAGGAGTTGTCTTTTACGAGTAATCTTTCTTGCAATAAACAAGTCGAGCATGTCTGTAAGAAATCTACAAACCTCGCCAATCTCTTTTTGCGCGCGTTCAAAACCAATTCTCTGGTTGTATTAACCCGTGCTTTCGTTACTTATATTCGTCCGATCCTCGAATACAGCTCGGTTGTATGGTCACCTACCGCGATTGGCTTAGTTAAGGACCTCGAAAGAGTACAGAGAAATTTCACTAAAAGAATCTTGGCTAGGAAAGGACTTACCCGTCTAGTTTACTCTGAACGTTTAAAAATGTTAAATTTAGAATCTCTTGAATATCGTAGGGTTGTTTCTGATTTAGTTTTTATACATAAGAGAGTACACGACTACTCAGAGTTCGACTTCTCTCGTTTGTTTACTTTAGCTCCTCTTTCTAGAGCTATTAGAAATACCCATCCATTAAGAATCGCCTTACCATATGCTCTAAACTCCTTTAGGTTTTCTACGTGTGCTTCTAGGTCGATCACTATTTGGAATTCCTTACCTAGCGAAGTAGTATGTAATCATTCCAGCGAAGTATTTATGAATAAACTCAGAAAACTACCGATAAATTGTATTTTACCCGAGCCAATTGTCTGCGACTAAGTTAAACTAGGAAGAACACTTTTTGTAGACACACTGCCACTGTAATACAATTCTTTTCTAGTAGAATCATAATCCATGTTTAATTTGTGATCATTAAATGTTGAAGTGAAACTGTTTTTGTGTACATGGAAATAAAGAATTGAATACCGGAGAAGTATACCGGGGAAGTATACCGGGGAAGTCTCAGGATTAATCGTATATAGAAACCCAGCAGCGTTCATTTATGAGACATTAAAAAAAAGGTTGAAGTTAATTCTGCTTTCTCATTTTTTCCCACAGAGGTTAGTGAAAAAATATCCAAAAATAGTGGGTTTTTTTGCGAATTCATTTGTTCTACTTTTCCATGAAATCCACCCTCAAATAATAATTTTTTCATGAAGGTAAATTTTTATTCAACAATTTTGTAAATAATAAAGAAAGATAAGCTCGTGGGCTTAATTTCAGAAGTCTTTAATATGAAAAAATTAGTAAAAACAAAAATAGACGAAATTTTTTATAATCCTGAAATTTATATAACTTCAGCTTCAGGGGAGGATACTTTCAGGAGAGATTACAAAGAAGAAGAGGACGAATGCGTTCTCTGCCGCTTGACCGTCATCAACGGCTGCAAACTCATCATCACGCCGAAAATAACGGTCTCCTAACTGAATTCAAAATCACAAAAAAAATTGAGAGATGTATGTAAGTAAAATGTATGTAAAACTCTGAAATCGCTTTGCTAACGTGACGTGGACATTATGTGTAGTTGACTTATTTTTAACGTGCTTCTCCTCTTGAAATCGGTCTAGTTTTTTTCTTCCAATGAGGGCGGGTTAAAGAATTTTACAACAAAAATTTTTTTAGAGAAAGCAAAAAATTCTGAGAGCGTCTATGAAAATTTTCTTACGAAGAAAACCTTATTTCACTCAAAATATCTTTAGCTCTCCAGGTCGTCTTATGAAACCCTCCAGGTCGTCTTATGAAACCCTCCAGGTCGTCTTATGAAACCCTCCAGATCGTCTTATGAAACCCTCCAGGTCGTCTTATGAAACCCTCCAGGTCGTCTTATGAAACCCTCCAGGTCGTCTTATGAAACCCTCCAGGTCGTCTTATGAAACCCTTTTGCATCCATGTTTCTACGAAAAAACTGTCTGCAAATTGAAATCATTGTAAAACCTCACTCTCTCGAACGTTTTAGGACGAGAGACTTGTATTTGAAATCCGCCTTTGTCGATAGAAGTGAACTCAGACTGTCTCAATCTAGTTTTTATATCATGTTCTACATCATAAAATGATTCAGCAGCGACCGATTAGACTCGAGACTCGTCACGGAACATATTGCGCCTTCATACAGATTCTTGGAGAAGACAAACAAGGCGCAGACAGCGAAGGTATTAGTAGAAAAAGTTTGATTTTTTTTTTTTGAAAAAGCGAATTAAATTCAATTTTTCGCAGTGAAATCAGGAACAACTTTTGGCTTTTTTAACCAGTCCAAAAACATTACAAGGTCATTTTTTTTAAAATCATATAATTTTTTGGGTTGTAGTACGTCATTAGTTATTTATGAAATTGTTTTCAAAAATTGTGTTCGGTAGCGAATGATCAAGTGAAGGGAGAGATGAGAATGGTGTTCAATCACGCGTAGCCAGCAGCCAAGTTCAAGCTCTGTCACTTTTTTATCAAAATCATTTTTTGCTGGATTGATTGAAGGCGAACAAGTCTTCTTAGTCTTAACCTCTCATATCACCTAATTTCTTCCCTTCTCCGTCCTTTTCTTCTCAATGGCTTCTCATTATTCTAGACCCTCGCTCGAATAAGTGGAACTTTTTTCCTTCATAAGTAAGTAAAATTTACCTACTCAAGTCGCGAAATTTCTTTTTTTTGAAGGAGCTAAAGAAAGTAAGCCTGACTCTGCCAGAAGAAGAAGTAGCCGTGAAAACAAGGATACTGACGAGGTTTGTGAAACATTTTTATGTCATAACACTGTTATCCGTTTTTCTTTACCGATTTTGAAGTTCTTGTCATCTTTATTCTTTTTTATCTCTATTCTTGTCATCTTTATTCTTTTTTATCTCTATTTCACTATTTATCTTGTTCTCTCTCTCTCTCAGCAAATTATTTATCTTCCGTTACCTTGACTTCTCGATTTTCATGTTTTTCTTCGGTCGAATACTTCTCAAGAAATTCTTTTACAAAAGTCATATTTTTGTTATTTACAAAAACTCTCTCGTTTTTCAAAAATATTCTTAACCTATATACATATTACCTTATCAGTTAAATATTTCAGAAGCATCGAGATAGTTCGTGTTTAGGTTTTCGAGAGAGAAATCCTATAGCAAACAGTTATCTTTCTGCCTTGCAGGAATGGACACCTTCTTTCTCGCAAATTCGTCTGCCGGATGAGAAAACTCTTGAAATCACGTACAGACTGATGATAGAAAGTGCTAAAGACTTCCCTTTTGAAGGCATCTTCGTCGAGTATCGAATTGAAGTGAGCTGCTCTCATGAAGTTCAAACTGATCACATTCAAACACTTTAAAGGCGAAAATAATAGGTATCAAAAAAGCCCTAACGTTGAGGCCCCTACTGGAATGCGCTTACTGGGAGAAGATCAGTGTGTAGAAGGATGCACAATGCAGGCCTTTCCCTCCACCTACAAGGTTAGAATTACTCAATTTGTTCAATTAAGTCTTCATTATATATTTGCATCAAGACGTTCATTCGATTTTTCTCCATTATCTAACATTTGCTGTAGAGTGTTGAGAGTGGCAGATAGACAATCAGAAAACCAAGAGATACATTTGTTATGCATCATATGTATGTAGTTATTATCGGACGTCCACCAATTGCAAAATGTTTCGCTTCTAAACATTAAAGCTTTCAACAAATTCGAATGCAGAAGGAACGATAAGAACTGCGTAAGGGAGGAGACTTCAATGTCACAGAGAAGTTATAGAGTATCATATGAAGAGCCAATAAACGAATTTATAATGCGTTTGCACAGTCTGTCAAAGATAGAGTGATGACTGGGTTTGAAGGGCCTCATATATGAGTTATCTTATGTTTTGTCACATCAGTATTGATGTATGAATAAATAAATAAAATGTGCACGTGAAAGTTCAAAAATGATTGATGAAATCATATTTTGTTCATATTCATGTTTTTGCTGGAATAAGCGCATTCGATGACCCATTAGATGGTAGATCTGTAGCTTACTTTTAGTACATATGTATTGCTGGAATAGTAAAGGTATTGTACATTTCGCGTTGTAGATAAAGTCAGAGAATTTTTTCCCAATAACAAATGCATAGCTATGGAAGTTCTTAAAACTAAGCGTAGGTTTAACACATCTTCTTTGTGAACGGAACGTTCGGTGCTCGCGGAAAATCGTGCGAAAACCGGTCTTAGGTCACCGAGCTCACAATTCAATGTAATCAATACACAAAATCGTAGAAATATGTGTAGCGATTCGAAACTTTGAATGCTTCAGAGGGACTCGACTGTTTACTTGAGTCATCCAGTGGAGTTCACTTTGATCTACCATCCAGGCTTGGGTGCGGTCTCCGCTCCCAAAATCCGATTCCGAGCCATCGCCAGGGACTCCTATGAGAGGCACTACATAGCTGGATATGGCTGTTGCGCGCTTTCTCTGCAGCCAGCTGTGTGGGTTTTCTTTATATTCGAATTAAGTTAGTACTAAAACCAAAATTAGCTTTGCCTGCTGTGGTTGTGGCTCGATATTCAATGAGAATGCGAACAACAACCACTAAGTAAACACCGCAAACAATCATTTATTGAGGTAAAGCTTTCATGGATACATATATACGCTCTTAATATTAAAAAAAACAAGAGCCTTTTTTACGAAAATCAAAAAAATCCGAGAAAATTTTCATCAAAAAAGAAAAATCAGATTTTTTTCTCTGAGAATTAACTTCATAAAAATTGGATATTTTAAAGATGTGATGAGTATTCCGTGCCCTGTTGGAGAGTAGTGGACAACACGAGTGGTTACTCTCGGCTCCAAGAATACTTCATTGGCCAGTCTATCGATCTCGAAGATTTCTTCGCTAATGACAAAGATGTGAATTACAAAATCATTTTTCACTTCTTAAAGACGCATACTTTACATGTTTTAAAAGAAATGCAATTCAACATTTTTTTTCAGGATTTTTTAAAAATACAGTTTAAGACAGATTGGGAAGATTCCCTTATAATGGTTTAAATAGAATGTCTATGCGTGCCATTAAGTTCCAAAGCCAATGTCCGTGTTTTCTAGTGGAACATGCTTCTTTCTTTCTTCTTCTTTTTCTTAGCGTTGTCCCGCGCCGGCCGAGGTCGGAATAGGGTCTACTATACGGCTTCTAGCTCTCCATAAACTTCCGGGTGGAGTCTTGCAAGGCACACGTCTTGTTTGAGCGTATCCATAAATATAGTCTTGGGTTGGCCTAGCGGGCGTTTGCCGGTAACTTTCATGTCGAGAGAGTGTCTTGCGAAGTCGGACGCATCTCTTCGCATCACATATCCATAAAATGGAATTCTCCCTTCTTGCATCTTGTCTTGTACAGAATCCACTCCAAGTCTTTTCCTGACAATCGGGTTTCGCACACGATCCAGGCGAGTGAGCCCCAGTGTTCAGCGTAGCATCCTCATCTAGTTCATGTGAAAAATTTTCGTTCCCCGCATGGTATGTCAGGTCTCTATCGAGTAGAGAAGCACGGAACGGATCGCTGCTTTGTACATCTTTCCGCGTAGGTCATCCGTTATTTTCCTGTCACAGAGAAGAAGTAGCTTCTCTTCATTTTATCTAAGCTGCGTTTACTCTTTGGCACGCTGCTGAAATCGCCGATGTGTCTGAGAAGATGGCAGATCACAGACATTGAAATCGATGGTTTTCGGAGGCAGTTCACCGTTGATTTGATTCGCTCCACCCGTTTGGTATCCGATTTATTGGTACTCGATTATCATTATGTTTAGGCATAGGACATGACTGCTGAGGGTGTCACTCCACTCTTGAGTGCGTTTCTCGCTTTTGAGAAGTGTAGGAGCAGCAAGGAGAATGTCGTCGGCGTATGCGAGAATTGTTGGGGCTGTAGTCAGTAGAGGGGGGGGGGGCGTCACATCACCCGCAAGTTTTCAGGACCAAGAAGAAGAAGAGTTTGGGCTGATGAACTCTCACCTTCACTGCGAATGGCTGTGTGATGCCAACCACAGTTCTGACAGAACTTTTTGAATCCTCGTACATCGCCATTGTTCATCGGATGTACTCTTCAGGGACAAGATGATCGCTAAGTGCATGAATAATGAGCGCGTGAGGGACCCTTTGGAACGCTCGAGGTAGTTCAGATGGAGAGGCGATATTTTCTCAGTGTGCTCCTCGACAAGTGATCGGAGTGCAAATATCGCATTCGTAGATTGCCTCTTCCGTTCATGAATCCGCATTGCTGAGGTGGGATTTTGACGATATCTTGTATGCGCGAGTCAAGTATCCGCTCCAATACATGGTGTGGTTGAGAAGGCGTAATGGAAGGTAGTTGTTGCATATTCTGGCATCGCCTTTTCCTTTGAAGACTGGAACGGTCGTGGAGTAGCGCCAGTTATGAGGGAATCTTTCTTGCTTTGTGATTTTGTTTGACAGATGCACGAGATGAGCTAGTCCAACATCACCCGCAATGTTCCAGGCTTCGGTGGCCATGTCGTCCGGCTGGACCAGCCAAGTTCCCAGTTTTCATCTTGGAGAGACCCTCGTTTACTTCCTGGGTGGTACGGGTCCTTGTACGTGATAAGAAGTAGGAACAGGAGGGTGCTCAAACTCTGCGCCGCTCATTTCTTTGAAATGTTCGCGCCACCTGTCTCTGACTTTTCGTGGGTCAGTGAAAAGCTTTACCTATTTGTCCCTTATCGTGACTGCTCTCTGGATGTCCAAGGTGTTGCGGTGTCGAGCCTTGGGAAGCAAAATTGATTGAACTATCACACAGAAAAAAGATAGTCCACTGGACGATATCGAACCCAGCGATATCTTCTCAAACCGGGAGCACGCGTTACCATTACACCACGGGGACACATTGCTATTCCGTGCGATAGTGTTATATGAAAGTTTCATATGCGTTGTTCAGTAACGCATGCTTCTCAAGCGATTACGACATGAATGGAGCGTAGCTCCAGAATTCACGATTTAGACAAAAGAGAGGTGAAAGTTGATGGTTCATCTGAAGCAATGACCTGCAATAATCAAAAGAAAGTGAGTGTTCACTGTCTGACCTCTTTTATTATCATATCCCTCATTCTTTTCTGCCGATGACTATCTGTTATTCTAGGCTTCGTGCTCGGATGAGTGGTATTGAATCTATTTTTCAATGACATGCACATATGACTTATGTAATGCTCCATGAAACCGCAAAGAAATTCCAGACGGGGCCACTGACTGCGCCTGTGGGTGTGAGCACTCAATGTTCGGGTGAACTCCTCATTAATGCCTCCATTACGTGGCAGTCTGGAAGATATATCTCCGACGAGAGAAGCCGAACAAGGATGCGATTTGGGAACTTGCTACAGAAATTGGGGTTTCTATACTATTTTTTGTATATCATTTAATTTTTACCTCACAATTTTTCTATTAAAAAAATCGAGTTTCTATTTTATTATTCAATTTGATTAGGCAAAACATTGTTAGTTTTCAATCACTAGTTTTCAAGCTTGCAGGGATAACTTGTCTTTCATTCTAGATTGGACTTCGACCTTCACTGGCGCATTATGCGTGCTTTGTTGGAATTTGAAGAAGCTCGCAGGGAACTTTTCAATCACTAGTTTTCAAGCTTGCAGGGATAACTTGTCTTTCATTCTAGATTGGACTTCGACCTTCACTGGCGCATTATGCGTGCTTTGTTGGAATTTGAAGAAGCTCGCAGGGAACTTCTCAGAGTGCGCGACAATGCGGCTCAGAAGCGTATTTCAACCCATTAGAAGCAACGAAAAAAAAGGAGTCAAGACAAAAGAACCAAACTATCATTATTTTTTTCGGCCTTTTGCTCCCTATTTTTGACATAAGCTATGTATTTGAGATTTTACTATTGTTCTTTTTTAAACACTTCTGCGAGCATTTCTAACACTCCCCTTCTTTCATGAAGCGCTGGCACACTTAGCTACTATGGAAAGGTTCGATCCCGCACCAAACACTACATTTTGTCCGTGTTATAAATTAATCACACTTCATCTCTACTTTCGCAGGTTTTATCTTTTTCTTCCGGATGCCCTTTCTATTATTTCGAATTTATTTGTATGTACATAAGTATTGTACAAATGTGCCATTCTCTGCCCCCCCCCCCTCCTTTGAAGACGATTTTGATGTGATTTTTTTATTATTAAATAGTTGACAGTAAATAAAAGGTTAAAAAGCTTTTTTTGTTTTAGCTTTCACACGTTTTAAGTGCTGAATTCAAATCTTGGATACTTTTTTACTTTATTAAATTTTCATCATAAACGCCGCCAAAGTCTCAACAATAAAACATTCAGCTATGAGTTTGAATACGGTCAAAACTCTTTATTTAGAAGTTTGACAATTCATGAAGATCTCAAAACATAAACTTTGAAGGAAAAAACTAAACTAGTTTTGGAGGCTTTCAATTGATGATCCTAGACAGTTTATACAAAAAAGTGTAAACATTTTGTCACAAAAAAGATGAGCACTAGCTGTTCCACTTGGGCAAAGTCAGTGTCTACTCGATTCTCAGGACCGAAAATTAACTGGTCTTATACAAAAAGTTATAATGATTCATCTGAAGAATGGTTTCAAGACCCTATGAACCTTATTTTAATACTTTAAACTCAAATTAAGTTTGGTATTGTATTTAGACACTGAATTAACTTGAAGTCAATTTCAATTTACAAAACTTCATGGAAATACTTGAAATCTCAATGAATTATTCCGAATCGGTCAAAGTGTCGGGTTATAATGCACAAGCGAAGAGACACTCTGCCCATCGTAACAGACTGAATTTTCATTCTTTCTCTGGAGTCTTCTAGCAAGGAAGGATGGTACAACTAAAAATCAATGGGTTTTTTTAATCAGTACAAACTGGTAATTTGTGCACAACATCAGTGAAATGTTTTATCGATGAAAATTTTATAGAAGAAGAAGAAGAATATGTTATACTGAGCATTCTAACAATTATAAAAATGAAAACTACTAGCATTAATTAATAATTTTAAAAAAAAAACTAACCTGAATAGATTCAAGTTTTAAAAAAAATAAATTACAAAAATGAAACCTGCATTCCTCCTCCGATAAATCTCTGCATCATTTCTTCTCTCATAGTCCCCTTCGGTCGCCAGATCAAGCAATCCAACTAAGAGATTTGGAGGGTTCAACAAAATTTACAATAATTAAACCTTTGGCTCGAATCGGAAGATTCAATTATGAACTATGATTCAATTATGAACTATGATTCAATTATGACCGATACTCTGCCAAAGTTTAATTGAGATTCTCATACAACTAAGGCTATGTTCAATGTGAGAACTTCTTTGAAATATGATAACTTGATAAGTGATAACTTCTTTCATACCTCAATGTGATAACTTCTTGAAACAAGCTTTGCTTTTACCCAACTCGTGGTTGTAGTAATTTAAGTCTTTCAAATCAACAATATATCTCTCACTCTTTGAGAATCGTTCTGCCATTCAAGATTCTCAGTTCTCATAGTACCTGTTATTCTCGCTGTATTGATACTTGGAATTCTCTTTCATCTACTCTTGTAAGAATATCATCCCCAGCTTCGTTTAAAAAAGCTCTCCAACAGTTACCATCATCCACAATTGTGCCTTACTCAAAACTTAGACTTTGATTTTTTGGATTTTAGTAATATGTCTCTTTTTGCCAATCTGTAAATTATATGCGCTTTATACTGAATTCGCATCCGCGACAGATCTCCAATGTATGTATTATCATATATGCAAGGAATAAAGAATTGAATTGAATATACCGTTGGAATAGGTATCGAATACCCACAACCAAAAGTTTGAATGAAGAGGAAAAAGCTCCAACTTTTTACTATTTTAGTAACCAATCTTCAACACTAAAAGACACTTTTTTGAATGGAATAGACTTATACATGTGTTTCAAAATTTTATAACTCATTCCATTTCCAGCTTTTCAAGCTCATACTATACATAATGTTCATGAGAAATTCATTCATAATCTTACTTGCTAACTTATCTCAATCACGATGGAACAGAAGAAAGGGAATGGAACCTGGTGTTCTCCGGGAGCACTTGGCAAGAACAGCATTCCATAGCCATACATTTCCTGTCTACCGTAGCTGTCGTGGTGCCACACTTCAAAGTGCATTCTAGGCCAACCTGGAGTAGACGCTGGTTATCTCTTATTTGGAAAAATTTCTCTTAAGCTATTTAGTATTTCTTAAAACTTAGTACAACGATTGCTGTTGTCAGTAGTCATTGTAAACGCAAGTGGAAAGTCTCAATATTTTAGTAGCAATCATAGTTAATTTGATAAAAAAAGATTGGAATGTTTCGATTGTTTTTTAAAAGCTGTATTCACTTAGTAGAACTTGCCTTGTACGGTCTTGGTACTGAGGTATAGATTGATCGGATGGCAGAAATAGGCCTTCTCGAGAATTCCTCCAACGTCTGTCTGCGTTTGGCCTTCTGATTCTCCACCCGCGAGGGTCCAGCCTCCATCTGCGAAGTGAGTTCTTCATTAGACTTTTTTCTCTCTTCGATACTAATATTTTCTTCCAGAATTGATTTTAATAATGTTTTTTTGTTTCTTCTCAATTTTTTTACAAGTTTTTGTCGTTCTGATACTTAGAACTTCAGAAAAAATAGTTCTTAGAACAATCACAAGAATTCCAAATTATAGATAATAAAGGTAGAATACGAGGTAGTTTAAAATGTATACGAAAATTCTTACATTTTTTTAAAATTAGGATAGAAAAGAAACTTCTCCCCAGTTCAGTGGAACGTCCACGTAAATTCAAAAACAAAAAAAAGTCCACCTGATTCAAATTTTTTCCCCTTAATTTAGTGAGACGTCAACCTATATTCACTAAAATAGTTTAACGTGTCACAGATTTAGGTGGGCGTTTTTTTTTAAATTCAAAATAGGTAGACTTTTTTCGAATTAGGGTGACACATAGGATGACGTTTCATTAAATCAGGTAGACGTGTAATTGACTTTTTTTCATTAGGCCTTTCAAATCCTTGTCTTCTTTCATCTGTTATATTCTTCTTTTTTTATAAATGAAATGCACTATGTAGTAACAAATTCTTCCCCCTAAAAATTGTGTATTAGATGTCCACAAAAACAATGTATTAGATGTTCACAAAAAATAGCATTTACTCCATTACTTTTGGTACCGCCCATCATTTTTGCAAAAAAATATGGTCACTCTCATTAATTTTTCTTGCAAAATTGGTGACTTCGGTATGATAGTTACCGATTTCATTTGATATATATTGGTGAAAAACAAGCGATGATATAGGATACCGAATAAAAAAATTCACCCCGATTTCGGACGTAAAAAAATATTAATAAAACTGTTTATAGTATTGTTGTAATATGTTTTTTTTTCTTGCGTTCTGTTTTTCATTGTATGTGTACGTGTACGCTGAGTGAATAATTAATAAAATAGTAAAAAAAATTTCTCACAAAAAAAGACTACAGCCCTCCTAATTTTTTCAAATCCGAAAAAAATCGCTCACCAAGCACTAGCGACCAGCGACAGAAGAGTGAGTTCTCTGGAAAGCCCTCCGCGGACTCGATTTGGCCCGAGACGTGAACTTCCGCCATCTCGACTCACATAGACTCGTCACGAGAAGCTACTCGCCACCTTTGATTAAGTTTAAGCCAGCGTCTTGAATCCTTGGATTGTTTAGCCTAACTTTAAGTTTTAGAGAAACGAGCTCCGTTGAAACTTCAACAAGTAAAAATTTGCCGGGTTTTCAGAAATTAGAGTACACAATTCACAAACCTCAGTTGTCAAGGCGACCAAGTCGGTGGTGAAACGGCAGAGAAGGGGAGGGGTTGTTAAGGGTTACACTGCCATCTGAATAAGAGTTTATTTTGGGAAGGACACATTCACTCGAGATTTTGAGATTCTGCTGATCTTAGCTCCGAAGAAGAGCTCCAAAAGTTATGTTGACTAGAATGGAGGGGGAAATGTAATCAGTAACACTTGTTCTATGTTCATTTTCATCTGTACCGGAGTTCTGATTGTAATTCGGAGGATTTTCTGATGATTTTTTGATAATCTTCTCTCCAGTTAACTTGCGTATACATTGTATGTATCTTTATACTTCATGCTGACTATATAGTTTGTTATAGTTTACTTCGGCTCTATACATATAATTATAGCTTGAGCGCATTTTCACCGGCCCATTCCTCTTATCTTGTTTTTTCCTGATTCTTATCATATTTGTTTTTGTTCTGTTTTTTTCTGGTTTTATGGGGTTTTCTATGTGAGAATGTAACATGAAGCGCTCCACTCAAAAGTGCAAGGATAGTTTGATAGTTTATCTAGTATTAAATTATTTTATAATTTGAAAAAAATGCATTCGAGTTTTTTCTTATTAAATACTTTTTTTCAGAATTTCACACTTAGGTAATCGTTTTCTGTTACTTTTGTTTCATGAAAGATACAGTATACATACGATAAGTATTTCGAGCCTTGATTAAGTCAAACAGCCTTTCAGAATTACAAAAAGTTTGAAAGTGTGTAAATAAGTATGCCAATAAACAATCTTTATGTAGGCTTTTGAATACACGTTCCCCTGCAGTCTTTACTTAATTGACCAATTATTTCCCGCCCCTACCATGAGTTCTCTTGGATTCTTCCTCTATCTTATTCATTCATTCATCCATTAATTCCTTTGCCTATGGTTAAAGTAAAATGGTTGATTGTCACAGTCATTACGACTTCCCCAACTGTCACAATCTTGATTTTTCTCCCACAAAGCCTAACTAAAGACAATACTCCTCTAATGAGTCTCGCGACTACTATGTATGTTAATAAACATCGACATTTTCTCTTTCTCCCACGTCCTGCATAACTTGAAAAATTTTTTATTACAAAGTTTCCTAAATTAAATTTTGACTTTTTCCCGCCTTATTAGTTACTCACCTACCAGCTTTCATCTCAGATCACTAGATTTCTTTCTCATCGACACTTTTTTTGCTCGTTAAATGTTTTCTGATTTTCTCAACTGGGATAGTTCCCACTTTTTTTCAAACATATAGCGGCTCTAGGAACTTTTCTCACCTATTTATTTTCTGCGCCCTTATCCTTTTTTTCTGCTCGCCCGATTCCATCCAAGAACCTCCTTCCTTTTCTTATATTCGCTTCCATAAGAATGTTCCTTTCCACATTCACGCCTCAACTTCTCCCTTCCTCGGAATGTTTATGAAATTTTTAAGACTCGCCATTTTTCATTCCAGACTCCAAAATATTATGTCCGCTCTTTTACTTTGTCCTTTTAAATGTTTTTTCTTTTAAAACCTTTTTTCACGCCTCTCTTTCTCGCTTTCTTTTGTGCTTTTGTTCTTTCTCTCTATCTTTCTCTCTTTTTATTTTTCTCTCTACTTAGCTATTCCTTCTTTTTTTTCTTTCTCTCTCACTTACTCTAGTATTTTCTCTCTTTATGTTTTCACCTCTTGTTCTTTTTATCTCCTTTTCTCGTTCTCTTTTTTTGTATTTCTCTCTTTCTCTGTTTCTCTTTCTTTTAAGAATTTTCTCTTATTTTTTCGTTCTCATTTTCTTGCCATTGAGCTAACTCTTCGTATTTCTCCTCCGCAACTCTTCTCTTGTGTATGCCTTCCTTGGCTGCCTGAGGGAAGACTAGAGAGAAGTCCTCTCACAGAGAGTTAGTGTATCTGGACTCCTCCCATCATCTCTTTTCTCTTTTCTTTTCCCAGACTCCCTCTTCGCTTCCAACTTGACGCTCTGGCCTTCTTCGGTTTTGTTCTCTCTCCATTTCTTTCTCTCCTTCTCTCCCTTTTATACCTTTTATATCCCTGACAGGCATCTATCACACCCCCTCTCTCACTCTCAATCTGCCTGGTTTCCGTATACTTTCGCCGGACCTTTTTCCTCATTTTTTACGCTTGTTCGGTTCTAGGAAAAGCCATGTACAAACGCGGTGAAAAGCCATGTACAAACGCGAAAAAGAGAGGAGGAATCAATACTCAGAGGAATAGGATGCTAGCTAGAGAAATTTGAGAAAGCAGAAAGAGAGATAGAGAAACAGAGAAAGAGAGAGGCGAGATGGGGGAAGAGAGTTCTGAAGACAACAGAGGAGACTGGTAGAGGTCAGATGGAAAAAAGTTTTATTGTGTTTGAATGTTTGGATTATGATGATGTTTAACATGTTTACAAGATTCAATTAGCAAGGCTGTGTTGCTTTGTTCATTAGAGTTTCTAATGTTGCTTTTAGCCAACTATGTATGTGTATACATACGTAATCAAGCAAAATGATTTTCTAGTGTTTCAGATAACTTGTCAATCAGCGTCTCGTATATTGCCTCGCCTCCTGTTCAAATTTACGTCAATCGTACAAGAATCTCGCCAATAGTATACTAGTCTCGTGGATTAGGACAGCTTCTTATCCATTCACTTGTGTCGCCTATGGGCCAGCAGCAGTCGGGCTTCATTGTAGAGGTTGCGAGTCCGAGACTGGGCAGATTCCAGGTTTTCTCATTCAGTCACGACAAATTCTCCAAGAAAATCTCAAACTTTGATTAATCAATTTGTTCATTCGTACACATTTAGCCATAAGTATACTGATTTATTATATGATTTACGTATGTGTATACGAAGCCTGCCATCGTTAAGTGATACGAGTTAGTTGTTTGAGTTAAATGTATTTTAAGATTTTTTTCGGTCTTTAAAATGCATTACTAGACTTTTTGGGAAAAATATTGATTCTTTATTGTTCTCCGAAGTATATTACAACTGAATCAAACGGGAAAACAAGAATTTCAACGTTATAAAAGAAATTTACATCGAGAATCTTGAGGGACAAGCAACAGAGGCTTCTTTCAAAGATAACAATTAAAAAAGTTATCACAAAATCACATGGTAATCACAGAGGTAAAACAAGAGCTAGAGAGATAAATATTCGTACTACCTCAAAAAATATCAATGAAATTATTGATTGTTTTTTTTAAATAATTGTTCTAGCAAGATACAGACTGAGGGATAGGTTGTTCCATTGAGAGATTACTCTATTTGGCGAAAAATACTTATAAGAGTTTGTGCGACATTGCGGTAAGCAGAATTAAAATGAGTGACCTCTGGTAAAACGGTTGCGTGGAGCGAAACTTAGAAAATTCCATGATGGTATAATAATTAAGCTCTTAACTAGCTTATATACATACACATTGTCAACAATTCTGTAAAACTTCCGCGATTTGAAAGCGTATCACAATCAAGATAATTCAATTTATCATTGTTATTGAATTTGAGGCTTTAGATTAGTTAGGCGAGTCAATGTAACGAGTTCTGTGCAGGCTCTGCCCCAAAAAGACTCCGAGGACGACGAGGATCTCCTCGACAACAATGACGAGACGAAGTCAAATGACCAGAAAGAGTGGCGGATCATATCAAACCCGGCGGCGGAGATGTTCGGGACTGAAAGACTCAGGGCACTCATTCATCGACTATATCACCAGAGAAAACTCTTCACTCATGCTGATGCTAAATTAGTCAGCAACCATTTGAACTTGCGTCTTTTACTGCAATCAATAAAATGTTTCATCTTTGTGAGCGGTTAAAATTTTCAAAAAAGTGCAATAAGGCGTCAAGAACAGTTTACTTCGACAAGAACTCAGAACAATGGCATCTGGACATTTGAAAAGTATTTTGAAACTTCTTTTCTCTTCATGGAAAATTTTTCTTCAACAGTAGCTCAGAGCAACGGCGTCTCGAAACTTTGAAATCTTTCAAATGTATTTTTCTCTCTTAACATACACATAAACGTCTATCATTAAACACGCGTCCTAAGCTTCGTCCACAATTTTAATGGGTCTCACAAAAAATGGAATTGAGCCTTAGATGTACATAATTTTCCCAATATAAATGAAACATATAATTGTGATTAGGGAATTGTTAATACGGCACACCCTGATATTTTCTAATATACAAAAAATGAAGCACGTTGACTTGTGCTATTTTAGAACCAAATTTTTGTTACGTCAATTGAGGTTGATATTGTGCGAACGGGGAAGTCAATTTCGGTTCGTGAAGTATGTATGACTTGTATGACTATATGTATGACTCTTAATACCACTCAAGGCCGCATGATTTGTATGACTAATATGTAAGACTTGTATGACTTTTAATACCATTCCAGATTATCTACATTGAGCAATATTTTTTCAAAAACTCCATTCCGTGAAGAAGTTAACCAACTTTTTTCTGTTGACCGCTGCTTGTCGCCGTGAAAAAAATATTCCAAAGATATTTAATCCTCACTGTATCTATAGAATATCTCTTTCGACAAAAAATTCCAAATTTTCATTGAATAACAATTCGATTACCAATGAGCTAGTTGAGGATTTTTTTCGAAGCGTTAAAATGACGCATCTGATCTTCAAAGCAAGAATTTCAAAACTCGGAATAAATTTATTAATGAGAATAGAAAAAGGAAAAATGAGGAGAAAACCATTAAAATAATTTTTTTCACAATCATGAAGTTTTCTTCCAAATAAAGCACTGCAAAAAATTGGAGAAAAAAAGTTTTAGAACAGAACATAGTTTCGAGAGATTGGATGAGAACAGTTGAACATGTGTTTCCAGGTGCTAACCGCGCTGTTCGCTCTCGATCCGGCGGCTGATCTTCTCCTTCCTCTTCTAACGGTCGTTTCAAATGCAACCGCACATCACTCTAATCAGGTTTTTTTCCGGTAGTAGAAGAAGACTTCTCATATAAGAAAAAAAAATTTTTAATGAAAAAGAGATGCAGTCATACACTTAATATAAAGCTTTCCCTGTACAAATAAATCTATGTTTTTTTCTCAATCATTTTGATTCCCGATTTAATATATTTAATTCTCTCAAATTTTTACGTCACGAAACAGTTTAAAACTTTTGAGGAGAAGAGGTAAAGTCTTTGCTTTTTTCTCTATATATTATTGTCAGGCGATAAACGTCAAAAACTTATTCAACTTTGTGTGAGAACGATAACTGGGCACAAGTGTCTTTATTCTTCTTCTTCCCTCACACCCGGAACGGCTGCTATGTAACAGCAGTGAATCAATCATTCATCATTCATCACTTCTCCCTTTCTCCTGAATGGCCGTTTTGGAACGACTGTCAATAGCCCTTATTCTTCCTACTCATCTTCCCTCACCGCTTCCAGGCTCTTCAACCCGTATCTCATCAAACTTCTGCTAAACTGAATCTTCCCTAATACCCTCACCATTCTACAATGCGTGAAAACAAAAACTTGAAAAAACTGGAAATTTGAAACTTATACCTTAGCACTGGAGATATACGGAAAACCTAACCTGAGAGACAAATATTATTACTCGGGATATTGAGATAGAGGTAATTCGATTCTCATGTCCATATGTGTTGTGTAAGTGAAAAAGAGAACAGCACAAAGCAGGCTGAAAGCAGGCTGAAAGCAGGCTGAAAGAAACACTGAAGTAAATATGTATGTAGACGGAATCGGATTAATGCACATGGGTAACCATTTTCGTTTTCAAATTTCCATGTAAAAAATTTGAGATGTCTTTTCAATATCAGTTAGTTGGTGTTTCATTCGTACAAAATTTTTTTCTACACGTACTCGTTTCACTTTTTTTGTTTACGCTGAGATTATCAGTCTTCTATAATTAAGTGAGAGCATACGAAACGAGAAAATATCTTTTTTCAGAACTTCTGCATATAATGGCAGAATCAGGATCTTAATAATAATAATAATATACAAACTTGTTTGCAAAACAATATAGTTTTTTATGAAAGCGTTTGATATCCAAATTTATCGAGCATGAACTGCCGATGAGAAACTACTCATACGTACTGAAAATAATTGATTCTGGGTTTTAACATCACGTGAGCGTATCAAACGCCCGCTTCGTGTCAATCCATGAAATTTGCAATAAGGTGTGTGTCTTCCATCCCCATCTACTTAGTAACCGTGGGTACTTTTCGACTCAGGACCTGATGCGGAGTACGCAGATCACCGACCGCATCGCGGAAATGGTCTGCGGGCGGATATCCTGCAGTCGTTCCAGCCGGGTCATGTTACTGCAATGCCTTGCCAACATGGCTGTATCTAAGGAGAACCATGTTAGTTTGATCGGTCTTTGTTATTGTTTTTGCTGGTTTTCAAATAAAGCCCACCTTCCTAGTAAACCGAAAACTAAGCCGATCCTCTCTTGATGCTGTTAAAAATTTAAAATGTTTCATTCTATTAGAAGGCTTTCTCATTGTCTTACTCTAATTGTTCTCTCCACCCAGCTTTTATCTTTCCTGTTATACATATCAGCTTATATTTCAAACAGTCTTCAAAACTCTAACTCAGCAAACTCATCAATCCAAAAAGTCTTTTCACATATTTGACTATCTGATGTTATCACATACCGATGTTATCTGATCTCTTTTAACAATGTTTTAACTTTTCAACTTTCTCAGGTGTACGACGAAACAATGAAAGCGGCATAAAGTTAACAGTTGACTGTTGTGACTATCATAGCTTGAATATATCATTCAGAGTATTTAGTCAAATTATTGCAGTCGATTTTGCGGCGTTGCATCCCCCATGTGATGCAGAGGCTGTCCTCTCCAGACGAAGTGGAGGTATCGGTCGCTTTACAAGCTCTCACCAATCTCTCTCTCGACATAAACCCTGATCAGGTTAATCTCTCTTTCATTCTCTATCTTTCTCTCTCTTACTCTGGTATGTATTATTAAGTCAAATAGTAAAATCAAGTGCACAACTTATTACAAAAACTAATTGAGTATTTAGAAACGCTAAAAAAAAACGCTATAATGGATTTAATTTATATTAAAGGAGTCTGTTTCGTCAAAAATCAGACATACCCCTGTGCTCTTGGGTGGGGCTCATCAGTGAGTGCCCAGAGAGTCAGACATACCCCTGTGCTCTTGGGTGGGGCTCATCAGTGAGTGCCCAGAGAGTCAGACATACCCCTGTGCTCTTGGGTGGGGCTCATCAGTGAGTGCCCAGAGAGTATGGAATTATGTTTAGAGAAGTATGATGAGGATTAATCAGTCAAAGTAAAGTAATAGGGTTAGTTTTATTAGTGAAAAAAAATGAAAAACAAAAGAAAATTTTATCGCAAAACGTAGATTATTAGAAATATGTAGATGGAGTGACATTGTGGTGACTATAAAGATTGTTATTCATTTGAAATAGACATTTGTTTATTCGGTATTGTTTTTAGAGCGTGTGGTGAAGAGAATGTGTTCTGTTGTGCAGGACCTTAACGAATTTTTGTTCTGGAGGCTTACGACTGATATTGCTCCTGAAATATTCCTGCAAACCAAATAAAGACTTAAATAAAGATTGACTGGGTCACAAATTTAAGAAGGGTTCTTTTTTATTGAAATTACAAAACCTATGTATACAGCACTCGCTTATGGGCAAAATCAAATATCCGAAGTTTTATTGTAATATTTATATTGTTTTCTTGATGCTTTTTGTTTTCTCCTTCTTTTTCGTTCTTCTAAATACACGAATCGCTTGGAGCAAAATGGAAGATGAAAAGTTTTTTGATGTTAAGAGTGAAGCACAAATTTTTTTTGATGTGCAGGTGAAGCAGCTCTCTAATTGCATACCGTTCGTCCTAAATCGGTTGTGGGTGAGGGGGGAGCCAAGTCTGGATGCATTGCGGTTACTGGTGAACCTCTCCTGCTGCCCTGACATGGTGCCGCACATCCTTGGAGCAAAAGTATCTTCATATACATTTAAGCATAAAATAATACTTAAACTTCCGTGTTATTCTTTAAGAACAAATACGGAATTTTTTTCGGCTTCATTCTACAAATTCGCATTTCATTTCTTCGAGTGAAGCTTGGAGTGTTTCTCGGAAATTTATGCGTTTTCGTATAGATGAATGTTTAAATCAACGTTGTTACACTTCTAGGAATAATACATTATGTTTATAGACGTTTGAAGGCGGAAAAGTTTTTTAGCTTTCCGTTCTTCAACAAGTTTGCATCTTATTTCATGCAGGAAAACGTGAAGTAAGTTTAGGAAAAGGTTCTTCTTATTTCAGAATGTCACTGGAGTTCTCTGCATACTGGATTCGGATAGAAGTGAGGTTAGATTGGAGTAGGTCTTTGATTCGGATAGAAGTAAGGTTAGATTGGAGTAGGTCTTTGATTCGGATAGAAGTGAGGTTAGGTTGGAGTAGGTCTTTGATTCGAATAGAAGTGAGGTTAGGTTGGAGTAGGTCTTTGATTCGGATAGAAGTGAGGTTTAGGTTGGAGTAGTAGGTCTTTGATTCGGATAGAAGTGAGGTTAGGTTGGAGTAGGTCTTTGATTCGGATAGAAGTAAGGTTAGATTGGAGTAGGTCTTTGATTCGGATAGAAGTGAGGTTAGGTTGGAGTAGGTCTTTGATTCGGATAGAAGTAAGGTTAGATTGGAGTAGGGTCTTTATATATTTTATCTACACTTTGTCAGTGCAAAAAACAAACATTCAAAAACCACAGATAACAATGGTGTCTTTAAGAAGCAAAGAAAAAAAAAGAAAAGAAATATCTTTGATTCGGATAGAAGTGAGGTTAGGTTGGAGTAGGTCTTTGATTCGGATAGAAGTGAGGTTAGGTTGGAGTAGGTCTTTGATTCGGATAGAAGTAAGGTTAGGTTGGAGAGTAGGTCTCTTTGATTCGAATAGAAAGTGAGGTTTAGGTTTGAGTAGGTCTTTGATTCGGATAGAAGTGAGGTTAAGTTGGAGTAGGACTTTGATTCGGACAGAAGTGAGGGTCAGGTTGGAGTAGGTCTTTGATTCGAAAAGAAGTGAGGTTCAGTTGGAATAGGTCTTTGATTCGGATAGAAGTGAGGTCAGGTTTGGAGTAGGTCCTTTGATTCGGAAAGAAGTGAGGTTAAGTTGGAGAAGGTCTTTGATTCGGATAGAAGTGAGGTTAGGTTGGAGTAGGTCTTTGATTCGGATAGAAGTGAGGTTAAGTTTGGAGTAGGTCTTTGATTCGGATAAGAAGTGAGGGTTAGGTTGAGTAGGTCTTTGATTCGGAATAGAAGTGAGGTTAGGTTGGAGTAGATCTTTGACCTTCTGCGTATATTTGCCAAAAACCTTCAAAGTTTTTCATTTTTTTCTTGAACAT
>OZ057405.1:40226751-40248751 GCA_964056735.1 Allodiplogaster pararmata
TTGAGCTGCACGGCGGCCTGAGCTCGCCACATGTTATGGTACTTTTAGCGAAGTTGAATTCTTTCCTTGATAAGAAATTGACATTTTTCAAGAGGGGTATTAGTTGACGGAGCGGAAGAATGAGACAGCAATAATGAGTATAAATAAATCAAAAAGAAACGGTACTCACTTCCTTTTTTACCTAATCTACAAAAAAATTATCATAAATGACAAATACAAGTCCTGATACAGAAATTTTTTTTCAAATCAAAAAACAGTTGAATATAGTTTCATTCATTATTCACTGTTCGTGTTCTCAGGAGTGGCTGCCCAATATTGGTGTCGTGTACGCACTAACACTGATCGCTTTCTTCTTCTTTGTTTCGATGTTTCCAGAAAGATGGCGGCCCGGTACGTTGAAAAAATAAGCAACACTTATTTTGACTTGTGAAGCTCCGTTACGCTTGGAAGTGATTTTTTCAAAATTCTTAAATTTTCAGAACTTCTGAGATTGGCGTACTCGAGCTGAGTCATAAAGATATTTCTGCAGGCTCGTTATCAGAACTTCTGAGATTGACGTACTCGAGCTGAGTCATAAAGATATTTCTGCAGGCTCGTTATCAGGACTTCTGAGATTGACGTACTCGAGCTGAGTCATAAAGATATTTCTGCAGGCTCGTTATCAGAACTTCTGAGATTGGCGTACTCGAGCTGAGTCATAAAGATATTTCTGCAGGCTCGTTATCAGAACTTCTGAGATTGGCGTACTCGAGCTGAGTCATAAAGATATTTCTGCAGGCTCGTTATCAGAACTTCTGAGATTGGCGTACTCGAGCTGAGTCATAAAGATATTTCTGCAGGCTCGTTATCATAACTTCTGAGATTGGCGTACTCGAGCTGAGTCATAAAGATATTTCTGCAGGCTCGTTATCAGAACTTCTGAGATTGGCGTACTCGAGCTGAGTCATAAAGATATTTCTGCAGGCTCGTTATCAGAACTTCTGAGATTGGCGTACTCGAGCTGAGTCATAAAGATATTTCTGCAGGCTCGTTATCAGAACTTCTGAGATTGGCGTACTCGAGCTGAGTCATAAAGATATTTCTGCAGGCTCGTTATCAGAACTTCTGAGATTGGCGTACTCGAGCTGAGTCATAAAGATATTTCTGCAGGCTCGTTATCAGAACTTCTGAGATTGGCGTACTCGAGCTGAGTCATAAAGATATTTCTGCAGGCTCGTTATCAGAACTTCTGAGATTGGCGTACTCGAGCTGAGTCATAAAGATATTTCTGCAGGCTCGTTATCAGAACTTCTGAAATTGGCGTACTCGAGCTGAGTCATAAAGATATTTCTGCAGGCTCGTTATCAGAACTTCTGAGATTGGCGTACTCGAGCTGAGTCATAAAGATATTTCTGCAGGCTCGTTATCAGAACTTCTGAAATTGGCGTACTCGAGCTGAGTCATAAAGATATTTCTGCAGGCTCGTTATCAGAACTTCTGAGATTGGCGTACTCGAGCTGAGTCATAAAGATATTTCTGCACGCTCGTTATCAGAACTTCTGAGATTGTCGTACTCGAGCTGAGTCATAAAGATATTTCTGCAGGCTCGTTATCAGAACTTCTGAGATTGGCGTACTCGAGCTGAGTCATAAAGATATTTCTGCACGCTCGTTATCAGAACTTCTGAGATTGGCGTACTCGAGCTGAGTCATAAAGATATTTCTGCAGGCTCGTTATTAGAACTTCTGAGATTGGCGTACTCGAGCTGAGTCATAAAGATATTTCTGCAGGCTCGTTATCAGAACTTCTGAGATTGGCGTACTCGAGCTGAGTCATAAAGATATTTCTGCACGCTCGTTATCAGAACTTCTGAGATTGGCGTACTCGAGCTGAGTCATAAAGATATTTCTGCAGGCTCGTTATTAGAACTTCTGAGATTGGCGTACTCGAGCTGAGTCATAAAGATATTTCTGCAGGCTCGTTATCAGAACTTCTGAGATTGGCGTACTCGAGCTGAGTCATAAAGATATTTCTGCAGGCTCGTTATTAGAACTTCTGAGATTGGCGTACTCGAGCTGAGTCATAAAGATATTTCTGCAGGCTCGTTATCAGAACTTCTGAGATTGGCGTACTCGAGCTGAGTCATAAAGATATTTCTGCAGGCTCGTTATCAGAACTTCTGAAATTGGCGTACTCGAGCTGAGTCATAAAGATATTTCTGCAGGCTCGTTATCAGAACTTCTGAGATTGGCGTACTCGAGCTGAGTCATAAAGATATTTCTGCAGGCTCGTTATCAGAACTTCTGAAATTGGCGTACTCGAGCTGAGTCATAAAGATATTTCTGCAGGCTCGTTATCAGAACTTCTGAGATTGGCGTACTCGAGCTGAGTCATAAAGATATTTCTGCACGCTCGTTATCAGAACTTCTGAGATTGTCGTACTCGAGCTGAGTCATAAAGATATTTCTGCAGGCTCGTTATCAGAACTTCTGAGATTGGCGTACTCGAGCTGAGTCATAAAGATATTTCTGCACGCTCGTTATCAGAACTTCTGAGATTGGCGTACTCGAGCTGAGTCATAAAGATATTTCTGCAGGCTCGTTATTAGAACTTCTGAGATTGGCGTACTCGAGCTGAGTCATAAAGATATTTCTGCAGGCTCGTTATCAGAACTTCTGAGATTGGCGTACTCGAGCTGAGTCATAAAGATATTTCTGCAGGCTCGTTATTAGAACTTCTGAGATTGGCGTACTCGAGCTGAGTCATAAAGATATTTCTGCAGGCTCGTTATCAGAACTTCTGAGATTGGCGTACTCGAGCTGAGTCATAAAGATATTTCTGCAGGCTCGTTATCAGAACTTCTGAAATTGGCGTACTCGAGCTGAGTCATAAAGATATTTCTGCAGGCTCGTTATCAGAACTTCTGAGATTGGCGTACTCGAGCTGAGTCATAAAGATATTTCTGCAGGCTCGTTATCAGAACTTCTGAAATTGACGTACTCGAGCTGAGTCATAAAGATATTTCTGCAGGCTCGTTATCAGAACTTCTGAGATTGGCGTACTCGAGCTGAGTCATAAAGATATTTCTGCACGCTCGTTATCAGAACTTCTGAGATTGTCGTACTCGAGCTGAGTCATAAAGATATTTCTGCAGGCTCGTTATCAGAACTTCTGAGATTGGCGTACTCGAGCTGAGTCATAAAGATATTTCTGCACGCTCGTTATCAGAACTTCTGAGATTGGCGTACTCGAGCTGAGTCATAAAGATATTTCTGCAGGCTCGTTATTAGAACTTCTGAGATTGGCGTACTCGAGCTGAGTCATAAAGATATTTCTGCAGGCTCGTTATCAGAACTTCTGAGATTGGCGTACTCGAGCTGAGTCATAAAGATATTTCTGCACGCTCGTTATCAGAACTTCTGAGATTGGCGTACTCGAGCTGAGTCATAAAGATATTTCTGCAGGCTCGTTATTAGAACTTCTGAGATTGGCGTACTCGAGCTGAGTCATAAAGATATTTCTGCAGGCTCGTTATCAGAACTTCTGAGATTGGCGTACTCGAGCTGAGTCATAAAGATATTTCTGCAGGCTCGTTATTAGAACTTCTGAGATTGGCGTACTCGAGCTGAGTCATAAAGATATTTCTGCAGGCTCGTTATCAGAACTTCTGAGATTGGCGTACTCGAGCTGAGTCATAAAGATATTTCTGCAGGCTCGTTATCAGAACTTCTGAAATTGGCGTACTCGAGCTGAGTCATAAAGATATTTCTGCAGGCTCGTTATCAGAACTTCTGAGATTGGCGTACTCGAGCTGAGTCATAAAGATATTTCTGCAGGCTCGTTATCAGAACTTCTGAAATTGGCGTACTCGAGCTGAGTCATAAAGATATTTCTGCAGGCTCGTTATCAGAACTTCTGAGATTGGCGTACTCGAGCTGAGTCATAAAGATATTTCTGCACGCTCGTTATCAGAACTTCTGAGATTGTCGTACTCGAGCTGAGTCATAAAGATATTTCTGCAGGCTCGTTATCAGAACTTCTGAGATTGGCGTACTCGAGCTGAGTCATAAAGATATTTCTGCACGCTCGTTATCAGAACTTCTGAGATTGGCGTACTCGAGCTGAGTCATAAAGATATTTCTGCACGCTCGTTATCAGAACTTCTGAGATTGTCGTACTCGAGCTGAGTCATAAAGATATTTCTGCAGGCTCGTTATCAGAACTTCTGAGATTGGCGTACTCGAGCTGAGTCATAAAGATATTTCTGCACGCTCGTTATCAGAACTTCTGAGATTGGCGTACTCGAGCTGAGTCATAAAGATATTTCTGCAGGCTCGTTATTAGAACTTCTGAGATTGGCGTACTCGAGCTGAGTCATAAAGATATTTCTGCAGGCTCATTATCATACGCCACACTTCACGGAGCTTCTCTAAAGTTGCATAATGATGCTTCCTGATCTGAAGAATGTGGCTAGCTACAAAAAAAAAAAAAAAATGAAATTCTGACTCTTTTCTCTTTTTTAGTTGCATGAATTTTCATATAAAAAGTATTCGATGAACAAGTATTCGACATTGCACAATTGGTTGACCACCAGGGTGACCACCAGGGTGACCACCAGGGTGACCACCAGGGTGACCACCAGGGTGACCACCAGGGTGACCACCAGGGTGACCACCAGGGTGACCACCAGGGTGACCACCAGGGTGACCACCAGGGTGACCACCAGGGTGACCACCAGGGTGACCACCAGGGTGACCACCAGGGTGACCACCAGGGTGACCACCAGGGTGACCACCAGGGTGACCACCAGGGTGACCACCAGGGTGACCACCAGGGTGCTCAAATAATCAAGTAATGTATCAACGAGAAAATGTTCGTTGCAAATGTCACATATGACGTCCACGAAATTCTTCTTAAAAAACCGTTCTATATATACCAAGCTTAAGCTCTTCGGTTTCTTAGGCTCTTCACCTTCAGTTTAGCTGACAATCAAACAAATTCACTCCAATCGAGGATTAAAGAAATGTCGATGAACTTTGCACGTCTTTCACGTTCCTTCTCCCGCCCTTTTCCCGGTTTTTGATAAGGTAGAAAGCTGTCAGCTGTCGTAAGGCCGCTCATGTTCAACCAGAAAGACGCGTACTATGCCTTGAGGCGGGATTAAGCAAAAGGAAGAAAAAAGTCAACTAAAAAATCGAATCAATTTGCATTCTGAGGTTCTTTGAGGTCAATTTGACCGACTGGGCTGCTCTCATCAATGGTGGCATCTGTTCATTCTAGCGGCGATTGCTTGTTGGATGTCTGCCGGGTTGCGGCGCCTGCAGCGGATAAGAACAGATATGAACTTCTGCCTTGACCTAAGGTTTGCCGGAAAACTGAACACTGCTCCTTTGATTATATTTATGTTCATCTACATTTTACGAAGCAAAATGATTCGTAAGTACAAAACACAACACAAAAAAGCACTCGAGTTGCTCATAACATTGCTCATAATGTTATTAACAAGAGATTCTACAAAAGAGGAAGTCGCTAAGTGAGGTCTAAACACTGATGGGTTCTGTAGTACATCTCTGGGCAATAGGTAGAACAAACGAGTAGTTCTTACCGTAAACGAGTTTAAACGAGCAGGGTTCTCTGTACATTCAATGAAAATTCCGTAATGGGTTCGTTCGAGTAGGACATACATTTCTAAATACTTCTTCTTTCTTGATGATCGAGAGGCTCTTGTAGATTTTCCAACCTATTTCGAGCTCAGCTTGAACTCTTCTGATATAAAAAGACGAGAGATGCAGTTTCGCAAATGGATCATTGTAGGGAGGCAGAAAGAGTGCAGCATTGGCAAACACCTATTATGAAATAAAAAAATTTAAATCGTTGTTCGTATCGTTCTTTTTCAAGATTTCACCACAATCATGCTTTTCGTCAGTTATACGTAATATTCTGTCTTATCACAAAGACATACAGAAAAAATCGGCTTTACTGAATTGAACTCATGCATTGTTTTCATCAAGACCCTCTTATTCACTATTAACTTAATTCTGCCTCATTGTGCATTGCAGGAAAGTAAATTCAAAAAAGCACAAACCCAAGTTTTCAGTTAAACGAAATAGGTCGATAGTTAGCTGGATCCTACACACCCTTTAAGTTTATCCAGCGGTTTCAAGAAAGTCTGTCGCCAAATATCAAGGCTATTGTCATGAAGGAACAAGCTATCAAAGATAATTGAAAGAGGCGTGGCTGAAGCCTGCGCTGAGCCTTTCAAAAACGAGTACGGAAGATGGTCAGGAGACGTAGAATTAACAATTCCGGAGCTTAGACAAAACATGATAAACTCTTGAAGGCGTAACCTTTAAAAATTCAATAAAAGCTTCTGTTGGCCTTTTTGAATTTTTTTATCGACTTCCAATCATCATGTAGAGTATATCTTTTTTTTTCTCACTCAAGTTTTCTTCCTCACTCTAGTTAGTAAAGTGTCTCGCATGTGTTAACTGCATTGTGATATTTCATTATTTGCTTTCTTGTCATTCATACACATTGCGATATATTATTGTATCATTAATATGTTCTTTGTAAGAAAACTGAAATTTCAGTTTATTTTTAGTATGTAAATTTAATGGAAATCATATAAATATCAAATTCCAACGAACTGAGGGAATCAGCCGTGAGGATTTAAAAAAAAAACTATTTTTTTCTGCACAAGATTTTGAGAGCGCGAAACAACAAACAACCTGCATTAAAAAAACCCTTAAAAATCTATGTGTGCGCATTTTTTAAAACTTCGAAAGTTACTAAGTTTGTTGATTTGAATATTTTGTAAACCTTGATTCGTTCTTCGCTCCATTACATGGGTATTTATTTGGTAAAACACAATTGAAAACTTCTGCAAATTTCTTTGAGAAGAATATATACCATTTGAATACTCTCTGTATCAATTTCATCTTAACTTTTTTCTTTCAGTAGAAATTGTATACCTAAATTTGCATAAAGCATAAATTTTAATGGTGGTTTTAAAGAGAAGTGGCGGTAGGTTTTTGGTTATCAGATATTTTGAATTTAATAAAATTTTTGTACTCAAAAAAGCGTATTAATAGTATACATATATTTCAAAAGTATTCGAAATCGTTCCGCACACAAGTGTTACTATTCACACTTTGAAAGTATGAATAGTAATAAAATGAAAGTATGCTAAAATACTTTGAAAGTATACTGTCTACACAATGAAAGTATGCTAAAAAATACTTTGAAAGTGTGCTGTCTACAAAAAAAGTATGTATGCTGTTTCTTGGGTTTTTCACTCAAATTTTTTTCTTGGTTTGTGACTTTCCCGAAGGGCTTTTTTCCCGAATTGCGTTCTCGAAGGGCCTTTTTCCAGGAGAGCGGTTCACAATCAAAAAATTTTTCCCGATGCCTTTCTTACAGAATGGCTGGGTTGAATGATTCACACGATGCGATTCGTATGTGTGCTTCTCCCCTATAAAGTGATCGAGATAATAAGTGTATATAGAGCAACCTAAGTCAACCGGTTTGCAGATTGGATAAGTGCCAAGAAAAGGAAGATAGCCACCAAGGCATACTTCCAAAAGTATCCCATTCATTCATTGATTGTATGCCCTTTCTAGCATACTGTCATACTTACGCGCAGGAATACTTTTAAAGTGTTACTATTCATAAATCACATGTATGCCTTTTTAGCACACTTTCCCAAACTCATCCTTTTTTGTTGCGTTTGCCCCTCTTGACTGTTTTGATTTATGGACCTATTAAGCCATCTTAAAGTCTTTTGAAGTTTTCTTTTAATTTAGTTTTATAAATTGTGCGAATCTGATCATACCGGAGATCTGTTCAACCCATGGTCAAATGATCACTTGGACATACCGGTTCTGGGACCATATTCATAGTCAACTGGGTAGCCTGCCCGGGTAGGGTACCCTGGGTACCTTGGGTACATACCCAGCTTTTCCGTATTCCTAGACTCGGGTACCCGGGTAACCTACCTTTTTTTCTCATAAATCTGATCGAGACGAATTTAACGGGAAAAGTTTCAAGAAACATTAGCAATGTACTGGGAAGTTATTGACTGGTTCGCTTGTTTTTTCGGCGCTACTGCATTTGAATTGGTAAGCATTCATGGCACAACTACGATTCTAAACTCCTTATTTTCGTGTTTTTTTTTAAAATTTAAGCGACATAGGCTTTTAATTTTTTCTCAGAGTAGAAAGTTTTTCACTTTTTTTCAAAACAATTGGCTAATTTTTTTTGGTTCCACTCAGGTATAATGCCACTCTGCTTGAAAAATCTCGAAGTTTTTTCAAAAATTTTTCGAGCAAAGAAAGTCGAAAAAATTAGTTTCTTTTGGCTGAAACTTTTTATCATTTCAAGCTCATTTCATGATGTTTTTGAAACTATGAAGATGAACGGACATACCTCAACCTTTTCAAAAAAGAAGGTAAGGTAGCTTAACCCCGGGAACCCTACCCCTACCCAGCGACTATGACTATGGCCCCTGAAGTGTAAGAAGAGAACTTCAAAGCAAAAATTATCTTGCTAGATGTCAACCATAGGCAAGCTGTGTATCATCGCATCATAGCCACGTGAACAAACTCTTTCCGGATGAATTTTTGGACACATTTAAAGTTGATTACTGACAAACAACTGTTAGCAGTCTTAAAGTTACATGAGAAAAGTTTCAAAATTAACGATTCGAAGATTGTGTAGAAATTCACATTCATTGAGAAGAATTATTCCCACTTCAGTCTGGGGTAGCCATAATACACGTTCTTCTCGCTGTATAGACATCTGGAATAAGCTTCCCGAAGATTTAGACACAATGAAATTTTCCATGTCATTCAGAATGAAGATCACATCAATTCTTCCATTCTCCATCGTCCCGTATCTTGCATTAGATCTCAAGATACATAATCAAAATTTCCCATCACCCTTGTAGTTGTAAACTGTTGTATCACTCCTGGAAACATTTTTTTATTATTAATATTGCAAATTTCTGTGAATACTGATATCTCTTGGATGACAGTTATCCGTTGTAACTTTCCTTTGATTTAAAACAGGAATAAAGAATGAATGAATGAATTGATGAAACTTATTTTTAAATGAATTTCAGGAAATCTTTCGAAGCGATTCAAAAAGGCCTGTGATGAGCATCATCGATCGAATGCGGAGATTCAAGCCAGATTCCTCAACAACAAAAAACTCTGGGATTGTCGATCTTCCAATTGAGGGCCCGAAAACTGATGAAATTGATCCCATTTTTCCTTTGTATGTGCGATGTGCCCATGATCGGAATGTTCGGTTAACTTTTGTTTAGTGCCCCACACGGGACAAAATGCACTGGGAAAGCTCTGTGATACTTTAGCCCCCCCCCCACTATCTTAAACCAGGGCGTTATAGGATGCTGGGTCACCATATATTGGGTTGTTATATGTTACCATAAACCACTTTTTTCTCAATTTGTTATTGTATTGTACTTTTTATGAATGTTGACTTTTCTATGAAAAATTTCTTAGGCTTAGGAAAAAAATATTAAAACTGATAGGATTTTAGAAAATGTGTTGTTGAAGTACAATTATGCGGGGAGCTTTTGTAAAATGTGTGGGAGCTTAAAATTACATTTTGCGGGGGGCTTTTGTAGTAAAAACTTTTTCTTCAGAAATCTTGCTCGAGGGGGGGAGGCTAATGTTAAAGATTGACATTTTACTTTCTCCCCCCACTTTTCAAATTTATATATTTTACCCCCCCCCCCACAAATTTTTTTAAGTTGTGTGTGGGGCTATTGTATCACTGGGGGACTAAAAGTGCTGGGGGCTAAAGTAAAATTTAACCAAGTGTTCCTTGTGAAAGATGTTTCGAAAAAAAATTGAGCTTGTTTTCGGATGAGAAATGCTTCCTTCCGATTAGTGATCTCCCCTTTTAACCAAAAACCGTATTGCTTCTTCTTTCAAACTAACTTTTACTTTGCCAACTATTTAAATGAATTAAATTCCATGTAATTGCTTGACATTCTGAAGTGATTGAGCCCACTACTGGCTCAATCGGTTGTGCTGTCAGTTGTTGTATGGGCCTTAAAATGTGCATTATCATGTGTGCGTGTGTAGCTCAGTGGGGAGAGCATTCGCCCGGAACGGGATGAGAAGAGAGGATAAAAAGAGAAAAAGAAAAAAAAGAAAACCCGAGCATGAGCTAGTTCGCAGAAACAAAGGCGCCTAGACCTCTGACCCTAGACCTCGAGAGACCTCGGTGTTGAGAGGGGGGTATGTTGTATGGGCCTTGAAATGTGAATTATCATGTGTGTGTGTAGCTCAGTGGGGAGAGCATTCGCCCGGAATGCGAAAGGTCACGGGTTCGGTTCCCGTCACACCACACGATTTTTGCACATGTTTCTACGAACAATCCGCTCCTCTGCTCGGTATGAAAATCCGTTGCTTGAGATCAACGAGGTGTAGGGTATACTCTAATTTACATGGGGGCCGAACCGGGATTCGCAGAAACAAAGGCGCCTAGACCTCTGACCCTAGACCTCGAGAGACCTCAGTGTTGAGAGGGGGCATGTTGTATGGTCCTTAAAATGTGCATTATCATGTGTGCGTGTGTAGCTCAGTGGGGAGAGCGTTCGCACGGAACGCGAAAGGTCACGGGTTCGGTTCCCGTCACACCACACGATTTTTGCACATGTTTCTACGAACAATCCGCTCCTCTGCTCGGTATGAAAATCCGTTGCTTGAGATCAACGAGGTGTAGGGTATACTCTAATTTACATGGGGGCCAGGATTCGCAGAAACAAAGGCGCCTAGACCTCTGACCCTAGACCTCGAGAGACCTCAGTGTTGAGAGGGGGCATGTTGTATGGTCCTTAAAATGTGCATTATCATGTGTGCGTGTGTAGCTCAGTGGGGAGAGCGTTCGCCCTGAACGCGAAAGGTCACGGGTTCGGTTCCCGTCACACCACACGATTTTTGCACAAGTTTCTACGAACAATCCGCTCCTCTGCTCGGTATAAAAATCCGTTGCTTGAGATCAACGAGGAGTAGGGTATACTCTTATTTACATGGGGGTCGAACCGGGATGAGAAGAGAGGATAAAAAGAGAAAAAGAAAAAAGAGAAAAAAGAAAACCCGGGCATGAGCTAGTTCGCATAAACAAAGGCGCCTAGACTTCTGACCCTAGACCTCGAGAGACCTCGGTGTTGAGAGGGGGGCATGTTGTATGGTCCTTAATATGTGCATTATCATGTGTGCGTGTGTAGCTCAGTGAGGAGAGCATTCGCCCGGAACGCGAAAGGTCACGGGTTCGGTTCCCGTCACACCACACGATTTTTGCACAAGTTTATACGAACAATCCGCTCCTCTGCTCGGTATAAAAATCCGTTGCTTGAGATCAACGAGGAGTAGGGTATACTCTAATTTTTCAGAAGTTCAACCGAGAGGATGGATTTTCTACAGAATAATTTAATGAGGAAATTTGAGCCCTATGAAATTTTATATGTTTACTTTTGCACCGCAATCAGCGATTCTCTTGAAAAAAAAAACAAAAACCCATTTGCTGAACGAAACAAGACAAGAGGCGATGTCACTATCGCCTTGACTCAATCAGTAAAGCAATACTAGATTCTCAATCAGACTCGTAGATTTGGTTATCATGCGGAACAGTAGTAGTTGTTGTTGTTGCCGGCAAGCATCCCGCATCGAAGACTCAGTTATGAACACTCTCTTTAATGAGAGAAGTTCTCGTGTTCTTCGGACAAGATGCGTCCGGAGAAGGGTTTTTATGTCCTTTAAAGTCCTGAGACTGTCATGCTGCACCTTGTGAAGGCGGACATCGTTGTAAAAACCTGTTCATGCTATAGGCCTTGTGAGTGGGTGGTCAAGCCGGCCTAGCATCGTTTTTTGGTGGGACTAGAGACGTCTCGCCTGTCGTTGACCGGAGATAGGCAAGAGGCTATTTGACTGGCGCCTCGACTCGCCATTGAAAAGTAGTAGTGAACTACCTCCGCTCTCCATTCGCACACTTTTCAGAAGGCAGTTCCGTGATTCAGTAACTTCAAGCTTCTCAATAGACATTTTATCGGTATCTTTTTGATTGCCCCACAGCATGAACACTTATCAATAAGGCTACGTCTTAATAAAGGCGTTCAATGTCTCTGAATTTATCATAGAGCTGATAGCAAAACTTTGAAGTGAATTTTTGTGAATCGCCAATACTAATAAACGAGTTTCATTTTGCATATACTCATACATGTGCATACACTCTCGAGGTAACAACAAAATTCCTAAAAGTAAGTATGAAAGTATGAATTTTAATAATCATGTGTGATGAGTCGAATTCAACAAAGCAACACAAATGTATGAATAGTTCTTAGTCGCACGTGAAGTTGAGAACTAGCAGTTAAAAGTGACTGGGGATCCGTTTCCAACCCGTAGACCAGGAAAACAAGATCAATTTGATTTTTTCGGCAAGGATACTATCGGCCTATCAAAAACTCTCGAAGACAAATCATCTTCATTAAAAACACAGCTAATTCGCACGTGTAAAGCAATTCCACAATATATAACTCTCGAGGTAATATATAACAATGATATATAACAATGATCCACATTCTTTCTTTTCTAGAGCAATTGCTTTATGGAATAAAGTTACAGATAATTTCAAAGAGATTCAAGATATCGAAGCATTCGGCAAGGCTCTATGTATAAGAGATCGACCTCTCGAATCTCATAGCCCTACCGAACTTTCTGTTGTCAACAGCAAGAGTGGACACCAACGAAAATTGATTGTCTTATTCCCCATTATTTCCCTTCCTATCTCATGATTCCATATAAGCGATGGCCTTACAAGCTATCCTATGGTAATAAAGAATTTCAATAGCGACCCCCGATTTGAGCTAGGGCCTAGAACAATAAGAAGCGAGTTTCCCCAATTTTGACCCGTTCTATTCCCTAGTCTCTAAACCTTCTCTGTGCTTAAAGTCTCGCTCCCTTCTCATTAATCTGGGCCATCCGCTTGTATGAAAGGTCGTTTTTTTTGAAGATGGAAAGAACAATGAACATTTACTGAACAAGGAAGAAGGACCTCAAAACTTTGACTCCGATAAACTTTTTCAAAGACTTATTGTCGTTTTGACAAATCAGGATATCATAGTTTTAAAAGACAAAAAAGAAATCGACGAAAAAAAATTGATAGAAAATTCAGCGGTGTTCAATCAGATAGCGAAATACCCTTCTTTCAGACAGGAAAAAAAACAGATTCATTCAAAAGACCTTTTTTCACAACACGTTAATTCATTGCCTTGTGAGCTTTAATGTTTGATTGCAAGGAAGACTCACGGGGGCTAAGTCTCACAAAGGGCTAAATCATCTGTGGCTCAAAAATGACATTTCTAGCCTACAAAACATTATTGCTTTCAACTTGAAGAATTTCCGGAGGGAGATTCGTTCGAATGATGAAAAACGATAATGTAAAATAACTTAACATATGTACAACTCAAACTAACTCGAGGTTAAGGGAACTCACATAAGATTTGAGTTGAAAGAACTTGAAACCGGAAGTTATGGACATGAGTATATCTCAATAGAAATCTTTCTTGGATGACTTTGATCCTATTTCTTGACCATTTGGCACCGCAGTGATAGTTAAACTTGGCAATTTTAAGTTATAAAAGATCTCTGAGAGTGGAATTTTTTCTTATAATGAATGAAGACTCACGAGTCCAATAATATTGACTCGTGTAGAAATCTTATTATGACTAAAATTGTACAAACAAAGTATAACAAAAAATACTGTTCAACATTGATAATTTAAAAAAACTAACATAACTATGCAAACAATTAATTTTAAGCGAAGGTTCGAAAAAGTAGGAGTCGTCGGATGAAAGCTGGGGGAATGTTTGTTGCTGCTGGGGGACTGTTTGTTGATAATGGAAGACTTGAAGTTTTCATAAGCAAACGATGTGAGGGAGAAAATGTGGAGACAGAAACACGAGAGAAGATTGAATGAGAAGTTTTATCCGTCTAAAGTTGCTTCTCTCATTCGCTGAACAATCCGTTTGGCTGCCCTCATAGCCGATTCAAATGCAGGCCGACAATCGGAGGCAGCGGAATCTCAAAGCTATTTTTTTATTTTTTTAAAAACAGAAAATTCACCTTTATTTCTTTTACAATTTTTTGAATACTGTTTTGTTCTCCAAGAGTTCTCAAATTTCTTCGAAGCTTTTCAAACTCATTTCTTGACTTTTAGCCGACGGCCCCAATACAAATGATCTTTAGCCGACGGCCCCAATACAAATGATCCGACGGCCCCAATACAAATGATCCGACGGCCCCAATACAAATGATCCGACGGCCCCAATACAAATGATCCGACGGCCCCAATACAAATGATCCGACGGCCCCAATACAAATGATCTAGCCGACGGCCCCAATACAAATGATCCGACGGCCCCAATACAAATGATCCGACGGCCCCAATACAAATGATCCGACGGCCCCAATACAAATGATCCGACGGCCCCAATACAAATGATCCGACGGCCCCAATACAAATGATCCGACGGCCCCAATACAAATGATCCGACGGCCCCAATACAAATGATCCGACGGCCCCAATACAAATGATCTAGCCGACGGCCCCAATACAAATGATCTAGCCGACGGCCCCAATACAAATGATCTAGCCGACGGCCCCAATACAAATGATCTAGCCGACGGCCCCAATACAAATGATCTAGCCGACGGCCCCAATACAAATGATCTAGCCGACGGCCCCAATACAAATGATCTAGCCGACGGCCCCAATACAAATGATCCGACGGCCCCAATACAAATGATCCGACGGCCCCAATACAAATGATCCGACGGCCCCAATACAAATGATCCGACGGCCCCAATACAAATGATCCGACGGCCCCAATACAAATGATCCGACGGCCCCAATACAAATGATCTAGCCGACGGCCCCAATACAAATGATCCGACGGCCCCAATACAAATGATCCGACGGCCCCAATACAAATGATCCGACGGCCCCAATACAAATGATCCGACGGCCCCAATACAAATGATCTAGCCGACGGCCCCAATACAAATGATCTAGCCGACGGCCCCAATACAAATGATCTAGCCGACGGCCCCAATACAAATGATCCGACGGCCCCAATACAAATGATCCGACGGCCCCAATACAAATGATCCGACGGCCCCAATACAAATGATCCGACGGCCCCAATACAAATGATCCGACGGCCCCAATACAAATGATCCGACGGCCCCAATACAAATGATCTAGCCGACGGCCCCAATACAAATGATCCGACGGCCCCAATACAAATGATCCGACGGCCCCAATACAAATGATCCGACGGCCCCAATACAAATGATCCGACGGCCCCAATACAAATGATCCGACGGCCCCAATACAAATGATCTAGCCGACGGCCCCAATACAAATGATCCGACGGCCCCAATACAAATGATCCGACGGCCCCAATACAAATGATCCGACGGCCCCAATACAAATGATCCGACGGCCCCAATACAAATGATCCGACGGCCCCAATACAAATGATCCGACGGCCCCAATACAAATGATCCGACGGCCCCAATACAAATGATCCGACGGCCCCAATACAAATGATCTAGCCGACGGCCCCAATACAAATGATCTAGCCGACGGCCCCAATACAAATGATCTAGCCGACGGCCCCAATACAAATGATCCGACGGCCCCAATACAAATGATCCGACGGCCCCAATACAAATGATCCGACGGCCCCAATACAAATGATCCGACGGCCCCAATACAAATGATCTAGCCGACGGCCCCAATACAAATGATCTAGCCGACGGCCCCAATACAAATGATCTAGCCGACGGCCCCAATACAAATGATCTAGCCGACGGCCCCAATACAAATGATCCGACGGCCCCAATACAAATGATCTAGCCGACGGCCCCAATACAAATGATCCGACGGCCCCAATACAAATGATCCGACGGCCCCAATACAAATGATCCGACGGCCCCAATACAAATGATCCGACGGCCCCAATACAAATGATCCGACGGCCCCAATACAAATGATCCGACGGCCCCAATACAAATGATCCGACGGCCCCAATACAAATGATCCGACGGCCCCAATACAAATGATCCGACGGCCCCAATACAAATGATCCGACGGCCCCAATACAAATGATCTAGCCGACGGCCCCAATACAAATGATCTAGCCGACGGCCCCAATACAAATGATCTAGCCGACGGCCCCAATACAAATGATCTAGCCGACGGCCCCAATACAAATGATCTAGCCGACGGCCCCAATACAAATGATCTAGCCGACGGCCCCAATACAAATGATCTAGCCGACGGCCCCAATACAAATGATCCGACGGCCCCAATACAAATGATCCGACGGCCCCAATACAAATGATCCGACGGCCCCAATACAAATGATCCGACGGCCCCAATACAAATGATCCGACGGCCCCAATACAAATGATCCGACGGCCCCAATACAAATGATCCGACGGCCCCAATACAAATGATCCGACGGCCCCAATACAAATGATCCGACGGCCCCAATACAAATGATCCGACGGCCCCAATACAAATGATCCGACGGCCCCAATACAAATGATCTAGCCGACGGCCCCAATACAAATGATCTAGCCGACGGCCCCAATACAAATGATCTAGCCGACGGCCCCAATACAAATGATCTAGCCGACGGCCCCAATACAAATGATCTAGCCGACGGCCCCAATACAAATGATCTAGCCGACGGCCCCAATACAAATGATCTAGCCGACGGCCCCAATACAAATGATCTAGCCGACGGCCCCAATACAAATGATCCGACGGCCCCAATACAAATGATCCGACGGCCCCAATACAAATGATCCGACGGCCCCAATACAAATGATCCGACGGCCCCAATACAAATGATCCGACGGCCCCAATACAAATGATCCGACGGCCCCAATACAAATGATCCGACGGCCCCAATACAAATGATCCGACGGCCCCAATACAAATGATCCGACGGCCCCAATACAAATGATCCGACGGCCCCAATACAAATGATCCGACGGCCCCAATACAAATGATCCGACGGCCCCAATACAAATGATCTAGCCGACGGCCCCAATACAAATGATCCGACGGCCCCAATACAAATGATCCGACGGCCCCAATACAAATGATCCGACGGCCCCAATACAAATGATCCGACGGCCCCAATACAAATGATCCGACGGCCCCAATACAAATGATCCGACGGCCCCAATACAAATGATCCGACGGCCCCAATACAAATGATCCGACGGCCCCAATACAAATGATCTAGCCGACGGCCCCAATACAAATGATCTAGCCGACGGCCCCAATACAAATGATCTAGCCGACGGCCCCAATACAAATGATCCGACGGCCCCAATACAAATGATCCGACGGCCCCAATACAAATGATCCGACGGCCCCAATACAAATGATCCGACGGCCCCAATACAAATGATCTAGCCGACGGCCCCAATACAAATGATCTAGCCGACGGCCCCAATACAAATGATCTAGCCGACGGCCCCAATACAAATGATCTAGCCGACGGCCCCAATACAAATGACCCGACGGCCCCAATACAAATGATCTAGCCGACGGCCCCAATACAAATGATCCGACGGCCCCAATACAAATGATCCGACGGCCCCAATACAAATGATCCGACGGCCCCAATACAAATGATCCGACGGCCCCAATACAAATGATCCGACGGCCCCAATACAAATGATCCGACGGCCCCAATACAAATGATCCGACGGCCCCAATACAAATGATCCGACGGCCCCAATACAAATGATCCGACGGCCCCAATACAAATGATCCGACGGCCCCAATACAAATGATCCGACGGCCCCAATACAAATGATCTAGCCGACGGCCCCAATACAAATGATCTAGCCGACGGCCCCAATACAAATGATCTAGCCGACGGCCCCAATACAAATGATCTAGCCGACGGCCCCAATACAAATGATCTAGCCGACGGCCCCAATACAAATGATCTAGCCGACGGCCCCAATACAAATGATCTAGCCGACGGCCCCAATACAAATGATCCGACGGCCCCAATACAAATGATCCGACGGCCCCAATACAAATGATCCGACGGCCCCAATACAAATGATCCGACGGCCCCAATACAAATGATCCGACGGCCCCAATACAAATGATCCGACGGCCCCAATACAAATGATCTTGCCGACGGCCCCAATACAAATGATCCGACGGCCCCAATACAAATGATCCGACGGCCCCAATACAAATGATCCGACGGCCCCAATACAAATGATCCGACGGCCCCAATACAAATGATCCGACGGCCCCAATACAAATGATCTAGCCGACGGCCCCAATACAAATGATCCGACGGCCCCAATACAAATGATCCGACGGCCCCAATACAAATGATCCGACGGCCCCAATACAAATGATCCGACGGCCCCAATACAAATGATCCGACGGCCCCAATACAAATGATCCGACGGCCCCAATACAAATGATCCGACGGCCCCAATACAAATGATCCGACGGCCCCAATACAAATGATCTAGCCGACGGCCCCAATACAAATGATCTAGCCGACGGCCCCAATACAAATGATCTAGCCGACGGCCCCAATACAAATGATCCGACGGCCCCAATACAAATGATCCGACGGCCCCAATACAAATGATCCGACGGCCCCAATACAAATGATCCGACGGCCCCAATACAAATGATCTAGCCGACGGCCCCAATACAAATGATCTAGCCGACGGCCCCAATACAAATGATCTAGCCGACGGCCCCAATACAAATGATCCGACGGCCCCAATACAAATGATCCGACGGCCCCAATACAAATGATCCGACGGCCCCAATACAAATGATCCGACGGCCCCAATACAAATGATCTAGCCGACGGCCCCAATACAAATGATCTAGCCGACGGCCCCAATACAAATGATCTAGCCGACGGCCCCAATACAAATGATCCGACGGCCCCAATACAAATGATCTAGCCGACGGCCCCAATACAAATGATCCGACGGCCCCAATACAAATGATCCGACGGCCCCAATACAAATGATCCGACGGCCCCAATACAAATGATCCGACGGCCCCAATACAAATGATCCGACGGCCCCAATACAAATGATCTAGCCGACGGCCCCAATACAAATGATCTAGCCGACGGCCCCAATACAAATGATCTAGCCGACGGCCCCAATACAAATGATCCGACGGCCCCAATACAAATGATCTAGCCGACGGCCCCAATACAAATGATCCGACGGCCCCAATACAAATGATCCGACGGCCCCAATACAAATGATCCGACGGCCCCAATACAAATGATCCGACGGCCCCAATACAAATGATCCGACGGCCCCAATACAAATGATCCGACGGCCCCAATACAAATGATCCGACGGCCCCAATACAAATGATCTAGCCGACGGCCCCAATACAAATGATCTAGCCGACGGCCCCAATACAAATGATCTAGCCGACGGCCCCAATACAAATGATCTAGCCGACGGCCCCAATACAAATGATCTAGCCGACGGCCCCAATACAAATGATCTAGCCGACGGCCCCAATACAAATGATCTAGCCGACGGCCCCAATACAAATGATCCGACGGCCCCAATACAAATGATCCGACGGCCCCAATACAAATGATCCGACGGCCCCAATACAAATGATCCGACGGCCCCAATACAAATGATCCGACGGCCCCAATACAAATGATCCGACGGCCCCAATACAAATGATCTTGCCGACGGCCCCAATACAAATGATCCGACGGCCCCAATACAAATGATCCGACGGCCCCAATACAAATGATCCGACGGCCCCAATACAAATGATCCGACGGCCCCAATACAAATGATCCGACGGCCCCAATACAAATGATCTAGCCGACGGCCCCAATACAAATGATCCGACGGCCCCAATACAAATGATCCGACGGCCCCAATACAAATGATCCGACGGCCCCAATACAAATGATCTAGCCGACGGCCCCAATACAAATGATCCGACGGCCCCAATACAAATGATCCGACGGCCCCAATACAAATGATCCGACGGCCCCAATACAAATGATCCGACGGCCCCAATACAAATGATCTAGCCGACGGCCCCAATACAAATGATCTAGCCGACGGCCCCAATACAAATGATCTAGCCGACGGCCCCAATACAAATGATCCGACGGCCCCAATACAAATGATCCGACGGCCCCAATACAAATGATCCGACGGCCCCAATACAAATGATCCGACGGCCCCAATACAAATGATCTAGCCGACGGCCCCAATACAAATGATCTAGCCGACGGCCCCAATACAAATGATCTAGCCGACGGCCCCAATACAAATGATCCGACGGCCCCAATACAAATGATCCGACGGCCCCAATACAAATGATCCGACGGCCCCAATACAAATGATCCGACGGCCCCAATACAAATGATCTAGCCGACGGCCCCAATACAAATGATCTAGCCGACGGCCCCAATACAAATGATCTAGCCGACGGCCCCAATACAAATGATCCGACGGCCCCAATACAAATGATCTAGCCGACGGCCCCAATACAAATGATCCGACGGCCCCAATACAAATGATCCGACGGCCCCAATACAAATGATCCGACGGCCCCAATACAAATGATCCGACGGCCCCAATACAAATGATCCGACGGCCCCAATACAAATGATCTAGCCGACGGCCCCAATACAAATGATCTAGCCGACGGCCCCAATACAAATGATCTAGCCGACGGCCCCAATACAAATGATCCGACGGCCCCAATACAAATGATCTAGCCGACGGCCCCAATACAAATGATCCGACGGCCCCAATACAAATGATCCGACGGCCCCAATACAAATGATCCGACGGCCCCAATACAAATGATCCGACGGCCCCAATACAAATGATCCGACGGCCCCAATACAAATGATCCGACGGCCCCAATACAAATGATCTAGCCGACGGCCCCAATACAAATGATCTAGCCGACGGCCCCAATACAAATGATCTAGCCGACGGCCCCAATACAAATGATCCGACGGCCCCAATACAAATGATCTAGCCGACGGCCCCAATACAAATGATCCGACGGCCCCAATACAAATGATCCGACGGCCCCAATACAAATGATCCGACGGCCCCAATACAAATGATCCGACGGCCCCAATACAAATGATCTAGCCGACGGCCCCAATACAAATGATCTAGCCGACGGCCCCAATACAAATGATCTAGCCGACGGCCCCAATACAAATGATCTAGCCGACGGCCCCAATACAAATGATCTAGCCGACGGCCCCAATACAAATGATCCGACGGCCCCAATACAAATGATCTAGCCGACGGCCCCAATACAAATGATCCGACGGCCCCAATACAAATGATCCGACGGCCCCAATACAAATGATCCGACGGCCCCAATACAAATGATCCGACGGCCCCAATACAAATGATCTAGCCGACGGCCCCAATACAAATGATCTAGCCGACGGCCCCAATACAAATGATCTAGCCGACGGCCCCAATACAAATGATCTAGCCGACGGCCCCAATACAAATGATCTAGCCGACGGCCCCAATACAAATGATCCGACGGCCCCAATACAAATGATCTAGCCGACGGCCCCAATACAAATGATCCGACGGCCCCAATACAAATGATCTAGCCGACGGCCCCAATACAAATGATCCGACGGCCCCAATACAAATGATCTAGCCGACGGCCCCAATACAAATGATCTAGCCGACGGCCCCAATACAAATGATCCGACGGCCCCAATACAAATGATCTAGCCGACGGCCCCAATACAAATGATCCGACGGCCCCAATACAAATGATCTAGCCGACGGCCCCAATACAAATGATCCGACGGCCCCAATACAAATGATCTAGCCGACGGCCCCAATACAAATGATCCGACGGCCCCAATACAAAT